>WAAD01003551.1:39568-67076 GCA_013389945.1 Fregata magnificens | reverse complement strand
TGTTGGACTCTTCTCCCAAGAAACTAGCGATAGGATGAGAGGGAATGGCCTCAAGTTGCGTCAGGGGAGGTTTAGATTGGACATGAGGAAGAATTTCTTTACTGAAAGAGTGGTTAGGCATTGGAACAGGCTCCCCAGAGAGGTGGTGGAGTCGTCAACCCTGGAGGCGTTCAAAAAAGGTATGGACGTGGCACTCCAGGGCCTAGTTTAGGAGTCATGGTGGTGTTAGTTGATGGTTGGACTTGATGATCTTAGAGGTCTTTTCTGACCTTAATGGTTCTATGATTCTATGGTTCTATAGTTTCCTTCAAGCATTCAATATCAGGCTCAGGCCTTTTAGGTTCAGATTATCTTAGTCCTTCTGTCAGCTCTTTCTGCATGATCCGTGGGAAAAATATTCCTAATGAATTAGCACTTCAAGTCAATTCTGTTGTTCATGATGCCATTGCCATCAGTAGTCATGGACTCTGTACAGGGAAGTCTTGCTAACTGTTTCACTGCCTAGAGTTGAAATGAACTCAAGTAAACAACTGCTTACATATAGTTTCCCTGTCATGTACATTAACATACTGAGCTAAGCACAGACAAATGGGTTAGTGTGTCTGAAATGTTTATTCTTGTTGAGAGAATGATTGATCAGTATCCGCAGATCAATGAAAATTATTGTCGTTGATCTGTATCCAGACCCAGCTGCTGTGCCTCTCATGGCATTTATAGTGTATGCATGGTAATGTATGTCTAGAGGTTATAAACAGATGCTGAAAAAGTTTCTTTGAAACTAATGAAATAATTTGAGGGATTGCACTTTGACATCCGCAAAAATGTTTGTGGCTGATGGAAGGCAATTAAAGTCATTGGTAACCTCTACCTTCCTTAGCGGCTAACCTTTTCATCTTGTAAACTGCGTTTTGAGAAAATGGTCCCTTTAAAAAGAAAAATCTCTTACTGGTTATCATTCCAAATCAGCAGTCTTAAAGCAGTTTTCAGAAACTGTTGTTATGTTTTGTTATATTCACAGGACTTAACCCATACCTGACTCTAAATACTTCTGGTAGCGGAACTATTCTCATAGATCTTTCCACTGAAGATAAGGAATTTCAGTCAGTAGAAGAGGAGGTATGCCTTTCTTTGTAGTCTCCCAGTGTTTTTGTTATTTCTACTAAAGAAGTAGATAAAGAAGTATTGCTAGACAATTTAACAGTGCAATAAACATCTCTAAGCCTAAGAAAAACTTGCATAAGGATACTTCAGATTTCCTACTTTGACTGCACTGCTTATAGTCTGTGCTAATGACTTCTGTAATTTTTTTCTTTCTTATGTTATTACCGCTTGTAGTATTTTTAAAACCTCTACTATATAGAAAAGCTTTGACGTATGAATTCTATGCTACTGATTGCCTGTCTTATACGCAGTTTTAAGTCACTTCCTTCCAAAGCGTCGTAATCACACAGGACAAAATTCTGAAGAAACAATATTATAAATAGATTAGTGACAATGTTTTTCAGTTTGAAAACTAGACCATGGACTATTCAAGATATGATTTAAAAAAAAAAAAAAAATCATTAAACCTGTTCATGTGCATCCACAAAATGTGGCATTACTTAGCATATAGTCATTGCCTAAAAACTTCTTGTATGATTTTTTTAAGACAAAATTAGTTCTTTTGATTATTTGACTGTATGAAGAATATGTGTGTTGAATGTATTCTGAAACACAGTGATCCTCCTTAAAATTCTCAATCTTCAGATGCAGAGTACTGTCCGAGAGCATAGAGACGGAGGACATGCTGGCGGAGTCTTCAATAGATATAATATCTTAAAGGTAGCTGTTGCATTTTTATGGTCAATGGTTACACCTTTAGAGTTTCGGCTAAAATAAAATGTCCATAAAATGTTCTACATTTGTTTGTTGAGTTCCATAATGTGATGAGATGTGCCATTCTGAGACATGCACAGGAAAAAGATCATCTTCCAGGGAAATTCAAAGAATAAGATTACATGAAAAAACTGCTTATGGGTTAATAGTTATTGAGAAATTGACATAGAAGGACCTCACAGAAAACTGCAGAATGTTTGAAGAAGGGAACAAGGTTTCTGTTGAGGGAATGGCAGGGGAAAAAACAGCAAGAAGTGAAAGCAAAACTCTTGAAGCATGGAATTAAGGGTACCTATTTCAGCTTGATTTAATGCCAGAGCAGCTTAAAACACCAGGCAGTAGACAACCTTGCTTTAAATAATTTAGTGAAATTTTGGTTTGCATTCATTTTTTTTTCCCCTGAATAAATGGTAATTTTCATTAAAATTATAGAGATTTTGATTTGCAACTAAGTACTACCAAGTTTTATTCTGAGCTGATGTTACAGTTTCCCCAGTATCTACACACAGAAGGCTTTGCCAATGTTCAGCATACCTCTGCAGAGAGTACATAATTTCCTTTCTTTTAAAAGTGTTCTAGAAGTCTTCATAGAAGACACTTCTTAATTTACTAGATGATCTTTTTACTAGTGGTTTGGCATCAAGCTATGTTTGGAGTGATACCCAAGTACAATTGGGACTAAGCCTGCTAAATTTAAATTAAGATGTATTGCTCAACAGATGTTTAAAATGAATTGATTCTTCATTAACCATAATTATGATTTACTTAAGTTATGCTACAACAGTCAACTTCTGCAGGATAAGTTAGGGAATTTGTGTTTCATTGAGTTCTAATGAAAGTATTCTTGTTTAAGTGGCAGTGTAAGTGTACTGTGGTATAGCTGCTATAGGTTAAACATCTGTCAAGTAAAGCAAACAGAAGTTTTTGGTTTCAGGGTTTCAGTGGAACTTATGCTTTGACTGTTTCAGATTCAGAAAGTGTGCAACAAAAAACTGTGGGAAAGATATACTCACAGGAGGAAAGAGGTCTCTGAAGAGAATCATAACCATGCTAATGAAAGGATGCTATTTCATGGTGAGATATTGAAATGCACCTTATGAACTCATTTCACCATCAACACTCCTTATTGGAGGGTTTCTACTGGCTTAAACAAAGTAAATTTTCTCAATGGAAATAGGTTCTAGGTTTTGCCTGAGTTTATATGAACAAATGTTTGTATATGTCACAATGGGGACATATAATGCACTGCGTCTTTGTTCTGAAATTTGCATCGCCTTGTCTCTCCCGAAAGGAGACTTCAAAGTTCTAAGTGAAAAAACATTTTAGCAATTACGAATGGAGATTAAGGATTGTGCCTCCTCCTTGGTTAAGTTACTCTGTTTTATCGGCTATATGACCAAAATGATTAAGGGTCAAACTTTATTCTGCTATTGATTGGTTTGGGGTGGGAATTTTTTGTTTTCTTGTTTTTATCATTTGATAAGTTAGTTCTTCATCATTCCAGAAAAGATAGCTTATAATCAGCAAATTAAAGCCAATTGAAACCTCTCCTGTGCACAAATATGTAGTTTGTCCTGACGAGCAAATTAAGCAAGTTCATGGTACATCCTTATGAAAGCTACATAGTTACCAACATAATACATTACTGTTGGAAGCAGCAATAACACAATAATTAACTGCTTGCCTAAACTTGTAGATATCTAAATCCTGTCTTTTGACTGTGGTCTGTACCCCTGTAAGAGGAAATGGCCTCTTAATGGAATGACCTATCTTTAAACAAAAGTCTTTTAAATTAGTTAGATAATAACAAAATTGTCCCTGGAACAAAGTAATTAGTGCCTTATGAGTGTTGGGTTTTTTTAAGTCTTTAGTTTATATAATTTTTTTTAAGCATTAACATATGTCTTTAACCATGTATGCCACTTGCAGAAGATGACGAGCAATTGTCATAGGTTTTTCTCGTTCTCATCTGGAATGTTCTTCTGCTTCATATACAGTTTTATCATCTTTAGGCTAGAGGATAAGGCTTTGGATTGTTTTCACCATTATTCCCAACATAACTCTGAAACGCCATATTCTCTTAGAACAGGTTTTCTTTAAAGGTGCTTTCATACTTATATATACTGTTATAAAAATACATACTAAAAAAAGCTGCACTTTTTGTGACAATTAATGGGTATCAGGTGTCTTGAGATGCAGTATCCAACCATTTTGAACAGATTATTCTCTAAATTTTATGACTGTTGCAAGTAAATAAATATTGGTTTATGTTTATTGCTTTTTAAATGCAATCTGCTTAGTGTTAGGAAGAAGGTAAGATTTGTGTAGCAATGCATTCAGTGAATCTTGGTTAGAATGAAGCTCTGCCAAAGGGAGTGCAGATTCACAGAGCCTTCTCTTGCGGCAAGAGTCGTCCCAGATATTATCCTTTGTAAATCTTCGTTAAAAAATGTACACTTATCAGCTACTGTCACTTGTATAATACCTCTAGCAAATTAGCTGTGTAAATCTGAGGTCAGAATTTCTGGAGATTGATTTCCTTGTATGTGTAGAAAAACTGTACAAAAAAAGGTTGGGAATGGATGACTGTGACACATACAAAAATTTGTGTACTGTAATTTCAGTATTTTACTTCCTTTCTCTTAGGCTCCCCATTTGTGAATGCAATCATTCACAAAGGCTTTGATGAGAGACATGCCTATATAGGTGGCATGTTTGGAGCTGGGATTTATTTTGCTGAAAATTCTTCCAAAAGCAATCAATATGTGTACGGAATTGGAGGTGGCACTGGATGTCCAATTCACAAAGATAGATCTTGTTATGTCTGCCACAGGTAAGTCATTCAAAAGAACCTGATTTTGCCTTTGTGTATTTTGTTGTGGACCATCAAGTCAGCAGAGTCTCTTTCTGAAGAAAGATTTGCTTGGTAACCAAACCTTCTTAGCACTCTCTGTATGCTGGGCCTAATAAAGACTTTCAGAAAACTTTGATATTTAAGTCTTAAAGAACCCTTAACCATCTTCAGTGCATTTAACCAAACCTTTGCCCTTAACTTATTGTAAAAATCAGACTTAGGTAGCCAGAGAGTGAAGAGGATCTGCTCGATGCTTGTGTGAAAGATGCAGCCATATGAGGGTTTAGTCCATTGGCTGTTACAGAGAAAGGAGAAATTCAGTGATATTCAGATGCTGTATTTCTTTGAGGAGGATGTACTTTGTAACAGTCAGCCCTGGTGTCACTGCTGCTTCACGCACTAAAATATAGATGTGGATTTGTGGACTCTCTACCACTAATTGAGTTCTTGAATCCACTTTTCTGCAGAACACCTGTTATGTCTTATTGACACTCATCCGTTCAGAATAAAGTTACTCTTACTTCAGGGAGTTAATTGTGGTAGTGGCCATCACTTCAACCAGAATAATATTTTGTGTGTTTGTGTGCATACTGTTTTGCATTGGTATCACGGGGATAAGGTCATTCTTCTAGTTTCCTTCTTTGAGTCTCTGCCCCTTTTCGTATTGCTTACTCTTTTCTGGCACTCTCAAAGAGAATAATCTTCTAGAGTTATAGAGGATGTTAGAGTCTTTTCATGCTTTCTAAAGTTTTGAATAAGTTTTTTTTTAATTTGTCTTGTGTAAAGAGTTAGAAAAGCAACAGTTTTGGCTGAGCAAAATGGTATATAACATTGGTCCAATAACAAAAATGCTGAGATTCCATTGCCATTGCAGTAGTACATATGTAAAGAAACAAGTACCCTTGTTCTGTCTTTTTATAATGAAAACAACATAACACACTGACAAATACTAATATGAGGTATTTTGTGTTGACCTAGAGTTTGCACTTGGCCTTGATATTGATTTGGCTGTTAGATGCAAATCTAGTGTTAGAACACAAGTGAATTATGTTGTTAGTATGGGGGGGGCGGGGCGGGGGCAGCAGACTCAGAAAACTTTTTAAAAAAACAAACAAATTAAAAAAAAAACCACATGAAAAGGTAGTGACAATCTTTGAGTACATTGTTAAGCATGCTGTTTCCAGTAACTAAGACAAACATTTTTCAATGTTATTACCAACCCTTTCCTCAGGCTCAGGCTTACCCAAACGGAGCATAACTTTTGTCCTTCAAAACAGAACTTCAGAATTTTGTGAACTACAAAGAGTGACTAAAGTGGCTTTAAAGTTCCACTGTTCTCCTTGAGTAGAAGTTTCAACTACGAAGATAGTCTTTCTGGAGCTTCACAAGCATTTTGTATTCATGGTCCTTTTTCCCTTTTAACACAGGCAACTGCTGTTTTGTCGTGTAACACTGGGCAAGTCATTCCTGCAGTTCAGTGCTATGAAAATGGCTCATTCTCCCCCAGGACATCACTCAGTTACTGGGCGACCCAGTGTAAATGGATTGGCATTGGCAGAATATGTCATTTACAGAGGGGAGCAGGTAAATAGTTTTTTGGTTTGTTTTTTCAGACTTTTTTTTTTTTTTTAAGGCATGTAATGTGTTGGGTTTTTTCCTTACTTTTGAGGTGCTAGGACTTGCTTTTGTCTTAAAACAAACTCCAGCTGTGGTTGCAGGTAAAAGGAGCCGTGTTTCCAGAATGCTCCAGGCGTTTTACCTTTGACATCTTGCCTTTTTTTCTTTGGCATAAATATTTTTTTCCCCTCTCTAGAAAACATTCTGAATTTATCCAGAAAATGAAATCGTAATAAAGAATGTGTATGTCGCTCTTTCAGGCTTATCCAGAATACTTGATTACTTACCAGATTATGAAACCTGAAGCCACCACTGATGCTTAAGACAAATTACTTGTGGGAAACTGTCAGACTTTGGATGCGAAGATACCAATGGCTGCCATCCTGTTAAATACAATGAGTTTTTGAAAAACTTTCATCCACAGGTGGTGTGGTAGCAAATGTGAACAAAATACACCATTTTTGACTTGATAAAGCTTTAATAATGTACAGTATGTTTTTCTAAAATTTCAGAAATGTCTTCTTTTTCAGCACTTTAACAGATAGCATTCCAGGCATAAACTGGGGTAAACTTGGCTGTACTAAATTATAAATGAAAATTAACTTGAAACAATGGTTTTATACAATACTGCATTGAAATTTAGCAGAAATTGTAATGCTCTATACAGGAACTCATTTTACTAATATTGTATTCTTTAAAACACTGCATTTACACTGAAAATGTTTTCATTTGTAAAACTGTAAATAAGAGCTTTTGTACTAGCCTGGTATTTATTTACATTGCTTTGTAATATAAGTGTTTTAGAACTGCAATTGTACAAAATGTTTTTTCCTGATGTTGGTTTGTTCATCTGTGTTTTCTCATGCACGATAAATTTGAAAAGCTTTTTTTTTTTTTTCAGGGTTTATCACTTATTTGTGAGGGAGAAAGCAAATTTTATCTGAAGAGGTTTAGAAATATCCAACTTTAAATTTGAATACACAAATATCTGTTCTGTATTTTTATTTATGAAATATACATTCCTGAGAATGATGGGCTATGAAAATAGAATGTTCCGGCTGAATACTGAAGTGTTTTTCCACCTACTTCCTAGAGTTGCATATTTTATTTCTGTAAAATGTCTTCTGAAGTTTTTTATTTAACTATAGGTATAGTTAACCTGTATCCTCACTTCAAGGCTAGTAGACCTTGCAAGTTACAGTTTTAGTAAATTATTTTCTTTGAATGTAGTTGGAAAATTAACCTCAAGGAGGTCTTTCCTGAGTTCCTCTTGCTTACATTTAAGCCGGGAAGTTAAATAGTTTATTCCTTATATGAGGGCAAACAACTTGGCCTTTTTTGTATGCTTATTTTGGTAAATTAATCTACCTGTTGGTCCCCTCAGGATATTGCGAGGTGGAAGTGTTAAAAACCATCCTATCATCTCCTGTGTTTTTTCCATGTTAACGTAAGCTGTAGCTGAAGCAGGTGCGTAGAAGTGTGTTTATCTGCAGTGCTTTTGGCTGAGTTGAACTGGTCAGGGTGCAAGGTTGTGCTCCCTGTGCTCGGCCGGCTGGGCGAGGAGTGTGTAAGCAGGAGGGGCGGCTCTTCCACTGCCTTCAGTAGGCCTGATAAGACCACTTGGGTGGAGGAAGAGTACAAAAGGTACAACCCCCCTGTTCAAGTCTCATTCGGGGTTACCGAATGCACCGATTAGTTCAGTCAGCCCTATCATAGCTCTCTTGTGTATTCTGCTTCTCTTCCATCTGCAGTTTTTACCTATGTATTTCAAAAACATGTAAATACAAATTACAGTTCATTTGGGGTTAAAGTGGTTAGGAGTATATTTTAGTTGTTTTATATTTCTACATACAGGACACTGTCCCAGAAGACAATTTGTTTGCAGGGCATGTTATCGTACCATGGTTTTAACTGTAGTAACTGGTCAAGATAATGAAATCGTCTTGCTGATGTGGTGGTTACGT
The DNA here is from genome assembly GCA_013389945.1 of Fregata magnificens. Lineage (NCBI taxonomy): Eukaryota > Metazoa > Chordata > Aves > Suliformes > Fregatidae > Fregata > Fregata magnificens. Next base: position 58,766 of record WAAD01003551.1, on the reverse strand, counting down.
GATTATGCTCTATGTAAAAATGTATTGAATCTTACCCAGTTACGTGGGGGATTTGAGTAATAAGATTGCATAAGTCTTGCAGAAAGTAATATTGGCTATGAATAAAAAAGGCTTTGATTTTTAGGTACTTTCTCCCAGCATGTTGCCTGTTGCTTAGGTATAGTAATGCTGGAGTTGGTGTTCATGCAAAATCTGTTAAGTATGTCTAAAACTTTTTTGTTATTGCTAAAATGCTTCATTCTCTATGAATGATCACTTAATGTCTTGTAAAATATTGTGGTATGATAGCATTTTAAGTGGTACCACAACATTGGTTTTTGTCTGTTTGGGGATTTTTTTGGGCTGTTTTTTTGCATGACATACCTTGCACTCTGAAGATGGAAGCTGTAATGATTTGATAATACTGACTATTGAGGTGAACCTTTAATCTCTTGTGCAATTAGTTCTGCTTTACTCATCTTGAAGTGTCTTTACATGTACTGTATAACATTCCATATCCACTTAACACTAAATAAATTTAATTCACTGGTTTTCTGGTAGCATGGCAGTAATTACAGACATAGTATGTCAACCCATTGTTTTAAATGTAAGCATGCACAATACTATAACAAACTACGTCATTAGAGGGGAAATTAATTGCATTAAATAAAAAAGCTTTTAATGTGGATGAAAAACTGTAAATACTGTGGAAACTTGTAGTTTGGTACATAGCTAACAGCTTTAGCTACCAGTGAAAATGTTTTAATAATAAATCTAGAAGTAAGCTTCAGTTTATGCATTTAAAACTCCATTATATGGTCCAAAACCAAAAAAGAAAACTGCCTTACGTTGGTTTTGTAAAATGAAAAGTAACCTGGAAAGTCTTACCTTTCCGATAATTGCATAGGTAGCAGTACGATACATACATCAGCAACAACAAAAGTACTGTTTAGATCACTTGTAGTATCACAATAAGTAAATAATTTTATTTCAGTAGGACCACTTACATGGTAGGAGGTTTCCAAAACCAGACTTGTATAGAAGATTTAAATAGATATGAGCACTAGAGGGCAGGAAAGCAAATGTTTAGTAAGGTTGAAGGTGATGAAAATCTTTAAAGTATCTTGGGAGTACAACTTCTGATAAAACTGCTTCTGAAAATTCCACCTGTCTGGGTTGTAAAAAATTAAAATTAACTTTCCATTCTGTATTAGTTTTTTAAAAACTAAGTAATTAGTATAAAAACAACTGCTGCAAGTAAGCAAATTGAAAATGTTAGTTTTTTCTTAAAAACTTACTCATAACTTTGACCTTAGTTCTTAGAAATTAAAAAATAATTTAGCCAGACTCTTCTATCACATGTAACTGAAAAGATTATCTGTACAATGCATGTTCAAGAGGTATGTTGGCACTAATTCTGAATGGAAATAACTGTAGAAAAGGAGTTGCCATTGTCTTTTCTACCCTGAACTTGCTCATTGAACACCATGCTGTGTGTGTATATGTACGCGTGTATATATGAGTACACATACACACACTGGCTCACTCTCTCACTTCATTCACCAGGAAGCTGAGAAAAAGTAAAAAAGCGACTTCTCCAGCAGACCACCATTGTCAGTGAGGGTGTTGCAGCCTAGGAGCCATTTCCCCTTCTTCTGCCCATCTCCTGAACTTAATGTAATAAAACAGTTTTTCTCTTTCGCTGGAAACAACAACAGAATCCCATGGGTGGCTTGCCTTCTGCCTTCCCGTAAAAAAGTATAAAGGCTTGATTTGTACTCATCTAATGCAACAATGCAGCAAAGACTGCTTTCTCACCTTCAGTGAGCTGGAAAATCAGGCTGCCTGAGGTCTGCCCCTCTGTGGTTCTTGGAGTTGTGCTTTTCCTGCACCCACTGAAGTTGCAGTAGGTGGAGATAGCATCAGCGAGGGAAGTGCTATAGTCGAGGGTGTGGAGGGAGACATGTGCCTCTCTTTGCCCCTCTGCAGCAAGCATAAGCAATAGTACTTCTGAGAGTATCAAGGGATTTCTTCCCCCTGCCTGTGGCTCACTAGATCGGAAAAAGCTGCAGGCAGCCAGAACAGAATGCAAGACAAAAAGAAAAAGCATGTAGATGACTGGTTTGAAGTTAACATGTTCTGCCCTACAAAGGGGGCAAGGTTGGTAACTGAGAGAAGACAGACAGGAGGCGAGAGATAATAAAAGAACTAATAACAACCTGTGAAGAAAGGCAAGCTCTACAAGCGGTGAAAAGTTATGGTAGGAATAACTAATATAATTAGGAATGGCCAAGGTAATTGCGGTACATCAACTTCCCAACTTATGTTGGGAATCATTTCTGCCCATTTTGAGTTAAAACAGCAAACAAGCATTGATGTGTAGACATTACAGGGATTTCAAAATAGCTCCTCTTGAGAAGAACAGACATGTTCAGGAGGAGAGAGTTGCAGCCAATTCAAAACATTAATGTTAGACCTGAGAAATAATGTGAGCAAGAAAAAGAAACAGGATTTAAAACCTGAAGGCAAATGTCCTATGCAATAGTTCTTAAAAAACATTATTTTGAAGCACTGATTGTCAAAGACAATTTGAAAAACCACAGTAGATCGGCATACCAGTAAATTAAAAATGTCACATTAAATTATCTACCTGGATCCTGTCTAGTGGCAGGATGTATATGGGGAGGTGGGGATGGGGATTTTAATGCAGCCAGAAAATTCAAAGAAGGAAGTGGAGGTCAGATCCATCTCTCCATCTGTAATCTTGATAAAACTGCTGAATTTATTCAGCCGCAATTCAAGTATGTTTCAGCTGGGGTCTTAATGAGTGGCAGCAAAGGGGACTGGGGTGGTTTCTGACATGGTACAATGGCAGTGTACACAATGCCGTTGCACAATGCGTGTGTAGTGACATGGCTAGGGGAACATCTACCTGCAAAGTTTTAAAGTTAGGACCATTGAAAATTTTCAAAAGATCATAGTAGTAGTATTTGCAAACCTTAATATTTAAAATAGATGTAAATTGTTTAAGGAGCAAAAGAAAATGCTCTAGTGCCTAAGAATGAATGATTGAGACTTCTTATAGTTGGGAAAGCAGCTTCATGTCAGCTGATAATACTGTTTACAGATCTAGGTTGGTACATGTGGGAAAGGATTAATATTGAAAGAAGCTAATAGAAATAGCCTGAGAAAGGGACTTGAACGTAGTCACTTATTTCTGGGCTAGTAGTGTATGGTTTTAGGTTGTCTCGCTGCTCTTCAAAAAGGTAACATTTTCCAGCAATATATTTGGAAGCTTATTTCACAACCGGAGATTTATTCAATTTTGTGAGAGGGTGGGCTTTGTAGATCAATAGACGGGTATAGAAGTAGAACTTCTTACTAGCCTGGTAAAGAAGTGGGTAAATAAATTAAGCAGGTAAATAAATTAAGCAGGTAAATAGGATTGACATGTAAGTAGAACTGAAATTACATGAACAAAGGAAAAAATTGATTTTGTTGCAAAAATTAGTAACAGTAGATCAATTAGTGTATATAATACTTATGACCCAACTGCAGAGGATATTGTATCTAATAGTTCTTAATTATTGCAGTAGTCCAAGTGGAAGCTTACAGCAGTTACATTAAGTACTGTTTTAATTAATGATAGAATGAACTACCAAGCAGTCCAAAAGTGTCATCGTTAAATAAAAAAAATCTGTATATGATGACCAATGCTTGATAGATAGTGGTTCCCTACTTGGAAGTATTTTACTGAAGCATTGCAAACATGCAATAGAATAGACTAGATTTGGGTTGGTATTAAAGGACTTCATTTTGAATAATAAATATTCATTAGAGCACCTGTTTTCATAAAACAAAGTCTAATTCAGGATTTAGGGAAAGAACTAGGAGAACTTAGCATTAGGTTACTAAAACCCAAAGATGTATAGATAATCAAAAAGTTTGACAGATAGCATAGTTCCAGTAATAACATGAGGCCCCTGAAGCACGTACTATAGAAGGTGTTATTTAATGCAAAGATTCTAAAACCAGTAATCAGACAAAGTAAGAAATCTGACTTCAGAATAAAGGGACTAATGGTAAAGTTTATTTCAAAAGGTTAGGGATGTGAAAATGCACTAGAAGCTGCAAAAACATAAGTTTTAGAAGAAAAAGTTCTATTGGGAGTAGAGCTCTATGAATGGAGAACAGGTTAGCGTGTTACTAGTAAGATGGGTTTCTAAAGGTACAGAACAGACAGACCTTGAAGAAAAACGGTGGAAAAAAGGAGGGGGAGGGGGGAGTTGACTGAGCATCTCTGAGGGTGGTGGCAGATAATGTTAACAGAGAAAATCTGATCAGTGGTATACCAGAAGGTCTGAAATAGCCTACACAAAATTAGAATGAAAGGTACTAAGTGTCTTGTTAAGGAGACAAAAATAGAGAAGAGTGCTGCTCTTAACTGTGGTGAAGAGTAAGTCCGATTGCTGAATTTCTGAAATAAAAAACTTCAAAGTCAACCTTCTAGCCAACATCCTATTTGTATATGCCACGTAAGTGTTTTAAATATCTTTAAAAGCCTCTGAGCATTTGTATAATCAGACTCGAAATGAGATGGAGTGGCAGAACGATAAGCTGGTGCTAGCACATTTCAATCAACCCTCAACAGTAGCATAGAGCAGACTAGTCCCAGGGGGGAATTCTAATGGGAATAACCTGTTATGGATAGGATTGGACAAAAAAATATGGAAACCTGCTCTTTTTATGTAACTGTGTATTAGACGATATTCCAAGGCAGTTCTTCTGGCATATCATCTGCTATTAAAAGTGTGCTTAATCAATTATAATTTTGGAAATACCTAACAAAAAGAACAGATGTTTGTAAAATACAAGAAAGAAATGATAGTAATTTCAGTCCTGGACCAATTAAAAGGAATATTTCACACTTACTGTAAATGGAAAGATTTATTCAGGGGCCTGCTTCAAAACCAGTTTTGGATTGTTTTATATATATATAAATACCATGTGTCTGTTGTAGGGAAGTAGTCCAGCAGAAATACTGAAATCATGACAAAAATTTGCAAGAGATACGAGAACATTGTACCTGTGGCAACTTTTAATAGCCAAGGACACGTACAAAATGGTCCGTAAACGAATAGTTACGGATTTAGGTATGCCTGCTTTCTGTCTTCTAAGACTCCCCTCCCCATTCCCAGAAAATGCCAGCTTTTCAGTAAAGGAGTTTAACAAAATGTATGAGTTAAATATTTCATATATCAAGTTTTGGTTGTGTTTATTTTTTTGAAAAGAAGAAAGAGTCATGATGCGATGATGTACAATTAATAGCTTAAATATTATTAATTGTGTAATAGGGTGCATTGTTATGTATTACAGATGTTTTATTGCAATACCAATAAATAATGTATTTTCCTTTAAAAAAAAGAAAAAAACTTTAAAAAATAATGCTTAATATGTCTCCTTCACTGGACCGATTCTACAGAACAGATTTTGGGGAGTTTGTGGTTCAGCATCTTTAACCTACTTGACATACTGTTAAAATAGTGGCTTTGGACTCGCTGACCTACTAGTTTTAGCATAATGAATTTTCTTGTATCTGTAAACACAATGAAATCACATGTATTTGCCTCAGAATTCCGTTCTTCTCAGGAAAATTAATCAGAACTATATTTGTACGTACCCTAATTTAGCAATACAGGTATTTTAAGGTTATTAACCGGAACAGTTTGCTTCTCAAACTCAGACACAATTCATTCTCCCCTGTTGTATCTAATTCTGGAGGTAAAATGTACCCAGGATTTCCCAAGGAAATTCATAAAGTATGTCCTTTAGTTTTAAACCTTACTTTATTCTGGTTTCTTCTTTTTCATAGCATTTTGTCTCTTTTGACCCAGTGGAATTACTTTATTTAACCGTGGCTACCTAAAAAAAAAAAAGGCTCACTTCATTATTACTAGTTCTCCCTTACACTGAGATCAGAATGAGGTTTGGCATGTAATACTATAGGGAAAAGGCTGTATGCACATTTTGGCTCTAAAATTTACTTCCTGAACTAGGGTTTTGCTTGTTCTCATCAGGAGGGGCTTGTGGGTAGTTCAGGAAGGTTCAGGCAGCCAGATGATCTGCCTCTCTTCCCTGAGCGGTACTGAGGGGTCCCTATGGTGTTCTCCATCATCACTGCTATAGGCAGCTCCAGAGACCTCCGCTGTCAGAGATGTCACTAAACAAATAGCGTTGCAGCCTGCATTCACCTGAAAGACTCAGGCTGTCATCGGTGGCCTTTTGCACCTTCTCCCTTGCAGGGACTTGCTTCAGAGTCTGCCCTGCTATAGACTCTGTACCTGATGTGAAGAAGCGCTAGAAGTCTGTTCTATGTGGCTGGAGCTTCATGATCTAAAATGTTTGAGTGATGTTTTGGACAGCATGTGACAGGAATGTATACATCCTAAATAAACAGGAATTTCCATGAGGATTGCTGTACCTACAGATAGCAGACAGCCCAGTATCATTTTTATTGCGGGAAATTCCTGTTTCTCTACAGATGTTTCTCTACAGCATTCTCTACAATTTTGCCTGATTTCTTTTTTCAGCCCAACTCTGTAATAAGGCAGTTCGTCCCGGAGTTCTGGGATAGTCACAGTATCCACTGAGAAGCTGAAAGGCATTTCAGTTTAGATAAAAGTGAGGTTTATCTAGCTTGCTCCCAGGTAACTTCACACAAAAATATCTGCTGTGGCACTTTAATATACACTCTGTAAAGGCAAGTTAGATTAATCCTGGTTGATCCTAAAGAACCTAAATTGCAACTGGTAATTTTAAACCTTGTATTTGAGAAGGATAAAGTGAGTACATATTTCTAGAGGTCTTTGATTTAGAGAACTTTGCTTGCTTTGAAATAGGATGTTTCAACTCTCAATGTTAAATCATAAGATCACGTCATACTAAAAGCTGTTTGGCATTTTAAGTAGTTTCAAGTAAATAAGGAGTGTCTGCCTGACAGAAAAGGAACTATGTCCAGCTTGTATTTGTAGTTTAGGATTCAAGAAATTAAGTTGAGGAGCCTATATTGCTAATTGTTAAGAACAAGATCGATTAATCTGCATACTAACGATGTAAAATGCATGTGAAATCTCTAGCTCTGTATGCGAAAAGCAGCACAAGTGAGACCACCAGTTCTGCCAATCAGTCATTCACATTTCCCACTGTTTTCCTGTATTGTAGCAAAATGTGAGAAACTGCTCTCAGGCCACACAAACAATGCTCTTTATTGGTCTTTACTGAGGCATGATCAGGCGTCTATGTCGAGACTGCCAGCCTCAAAGAAGTGCTACTGGATGACATCTGCCAGCCTGGCTTTGCTACAGATAGATTTATGAGCTGTGAAAGATGGTCAAATTAACATCTTCTGCATTCTTGATAGGATTAGGGTTTCTGGGACATGCATCCATTTGCATATTGCCCTGACTTACCACATTAGTATTGTGTTCATGGCTCATTTTAATAGATTGGGGGGGGGGGGGGGGGCTTTCTCCCTTTACATCCTACCATTTTTCAGTCACTATTGGCAGTGAGACAGCTGTGTTGGTTTAACAGACCTAGCAGAAATCATACTTCTTGCTCTGACTTCTTCCAGTTACAATCTTAATGCAAATCAAGAGCAGCAGCAGTTGTAATAAGCTCTTTCACTTGGGGAAAGATGCTCTTCACTAGGGATGAGCTCACACACACACAAACACACACACACACACAAAGTTGAATGATGAATGCACTTCTATGAGAGCCCACAAAAGTTGTCCCTGGGAGTTAAAGAGAGAAGATCTGACCCACGCTACCTTTCTACAGCCTCAAGCAGTTATTGAAGGTCTTGGAAAGCTTAATTTCATCAATAAAAACTTAACTAAAAACCCTGTTAGTAATAAATGCCTGTTCCTTTCCCTTCACCTCCTCCACACACAAAACAGACTGCATGATTTTTTTTTTTTTTTTCCCAATGCTGGTCATCCAGTGTTGCTGAAGTATAGCCTGTACTTGTGACTAGACTGGAGATGGCTTCAGTTTGCTGCGTCCGCACTGAGTGACAATGGCCACGCAGCCCTCGGCAGTTCCCCAGTGGCCTGGTGCCTGCCTGGTGGGTGGCACAGGACAAAGCCTCTTCCTGGGGGACAGGGAAGGGTCTGGGCTGGAGGTGTTGAGCCCTGGTCGGCACCGGGGCAAGGCTGACAGCAGGGATGGGAGAGGGGGCTTGTGGGGGCCCCGTGGGATGGCAAAGCAGGTGAGGGCTGGTGGGGTGAGAGCATGGCTGGCGCTGGAAGATGCTGTACAAGAGCACAGGCCACCGAGGGTGGCCATCATCCCTTCAAGCCCCTAGGGTGGCTCTTAGCCTTCAGGTGTGGGTAGGAGTGATAGTGGAGGGCGTAAAATGCAGCTTAGATGCACCATTATAGCCCCATTAAATGTAAGGCCAAGGACTGTGTTTAATTCAGCTTCTGATCAAGATACTAGCAGGGAAGCTATTAGCTCCTGTCAGCAAGGCCATGATTTTTGTCATCATAGAAAAAAAAAAAATCACATTCTCTTCAATAGTCTAACTGGTTGAACTTCTTCTCTGAGTGATCAACCCCACAGCTATTTTTGATGCCCTCCAGCTTTGTATTCCAGATAGAAATAAGCGGTGTAAGTGAGACACGCTGTGGCAGGACGCTGGAAGGGTGGTTTCGGTTGCGCAGGCAGCTCACTGCCTGTGGGGCTTGGAAACAACAGCAAGCGGCTGGCCCAAGCCCAGAAAATGCAACTCAGAGCATTTACAGATAGAAGGCAAACAGAACTGCAGTTAATTCTGTGTAACCGCATAGATTTCAAGTTTTTGGTGATCCTTAGAGCCAGAGATCCATGGCTTTTCCGTGCCACTGCTGGGTCAGCCTGACACCCTCTAGATGCTCTGGCAAATGTGCGTGGGGAGCTCGGTAGTTACACTGGGTCATCTTAATTCTGGTGTGTAATTCACTGTACATGATGTTAAGTGAAACATTGCTGTTAGCTAGTCTGAAATCACCCTTTCTTCAGACCAGATATAGGGAAACATAAATAAATGGATCTTTGCGGACCCCTAATTGCATTCAGTTGCAAGAAACAAACAGCTTATGCTGTAGACTTACAGCCATTTCAAATGAGATCTCAGTAGTCCTGTCACTGAAAGAGGCAGGTTCACCTGCCTTTGGACACTCACTTCAGGTCCTGTGCCATCCCTTCCCTGATGCTGATATGACCATCTGGGAGAGCTGACCCAGCCGAAACCTCCCCTGCCCCAGAATGCTTCAGCCCAGACTGGTACCCTGATCTCGTTTGCGATGTGGCTGCATAAACACTTGCACTGACATAAAAACATGGGCAGTGGCAGAAAAGGAGAAGATCAAGGCTGCCTCTTCCAGCTGCAAGGCCAGCTTCTGCCAAATGCAGTTGATGGCGTAAGCAATGTTCCCCAGCCTTGGGGGGCCGGTGCAAGATAACCAGGTTAACTGCACAAGCATGCGGTGAACGGGATTTCCACGGTGCATAGGAAAGAGAGGGCATCCAACAAATCACTATTTCAAATTTACAAAGAGTACTTAGGTGTACTTAGTCCTTACCTAGACTATGTAATAATAAAAAATAAATGAGCTATTCTTCTTCAGGAAATGATGACTTTTCCAGCCTTCTCTTTTCACACTCGCTTCTATATGAATATTTCACACTCGATCTAATGTTAGGTGGTGCCTATTACTTTTGCTGCAAGTGATGCATGATGGAAGTATTTTCATTAGCCTCATTGAGGAGTTAGCTCCGAATTTCCAACAAGAATTCTACTCTGCTCTGGCATCTTAGTTTAAATAACTTGAAAGGATTTAGCATCTCTGAGAGTCCCACCACACCATCAAGTTGTGGGCAGAGGAACTACAGAGGCAGAAACGTACACTATCGTGTGAGTCTAATTTCCTTGGGCAGCAAAGAGCATGAAGAAGGCAATGAAACATCTGCACGACCATGGCAGGTGAGGACCCACATAAAAGGCAGAGCAAGCTGTGACAGGTTATATTCTGGTGGCATTGGATGCATACTCCTAACATTGTGATGTTATTTCATTCCTAAGCCACGTTTGCCCCGTGGGCATGTTAAAAGGAAGAAGGCAGCCAGAGCCAGGCAATTCAGGCTCTCCCCACCACCCTGGTGCTGGCAGAAAGGGTCAGCCGGAGCCTCTTGGTGGCCCCATCGTATGTTGTCCCCACAGGTGCCCCCTGCACATGGCTGGCCCCGGCCGCAGGGCTGCCTTGTCTCCCAAAATGCAAATAGGAGCCTTTATCTCCCTTAGAGCTATAATAACTTCTTAAACCAAACTATTTTTTTCTTTCCTGGCACTGTTTTCCTACAGGACTATGGCACCATAAAATTCCTGGCTCAGAGACGTCCATTGAAACAAACCATCACGTTACCACTGCTATTTACCATGGACTATTAAAGCTTTAAAAAGCCCCCAGAAGCTATTAAGATGCCGTTGATGTGTACGTGTGTGGCGGAGCCAGGCGCCGGAGGACGTTCATTGGCCCCACGCTGGGTGGGATGACATCAGGCCCCGCTTTCCATAGGGCCTCCAGCTTGCCCCGACGTCTGCTGAGGGCTGTGAGAGAATAGAGCCAAGGGGAGAAAACCTTCACACTGCACCCTCTCGGCTCCAATAAGAACACAGGCAGCTTCAGCCGGGGATAAAAGAACCTAAAAAAACCCCAAAAACAAAAAGGGAGAGACTGTAGTCTTGGAGCTGCTATTAATGGGAGATGAATCGCAAGAGACCATTTCATGGCCAGGGACTTCAGAGAGCAGCATCCCCAAGAGCTGTTAGCTCTCAGCGAGAGTCGTGCCGAAGCCCTTTGCTGTCAGGACAGAAGCATGCATATAAATTTTATACCGTTTGTCTTTGAGCAGAGACAAAAGATCAGCTCTAAATCCTCAACATCTTGTCTCGACTAACATGGAATAATACTTTCTTGTGTGGCTGTCTTGTTACTCTTTTCCCATCAAAAGAATACTAGTGATAAATTTATTCATAATTTTGAAAGGTTTTGCTCTTAAAATTAAAAAAGAAGCAGCAGACACATGGGATTGAGGCTATATTTATTCCTGTTAGTGCAAATCATGCTGCTGCTAAGGATGGCAACTTTGGGAAGTGCACAGTACTTTTTTTAATGAAAAGCAGCACAGCTTTAAAAAGTCAGCCACTAGGTTTTCTTCTGCTTTTCACTAGACTAACTCTGAGGATGATACATCTCATGTACTTTCTAGTTACAAGTGCAGTCTGGAAAAAAATAAGACATTACTGTAGGATTTTTTGCTCCTTTTCAACTGAGAATTCGAACCCTATAGACATTTTGGGACCTAAGACCTTCACTTACTCATGCAAGAAAATCTGCTGAATCCGGTAGTCAGACTAAATAGGGGCTCTGGATATAATTTGCAGAATAAAATGCTTTAAGATCTTTTTTATTAAATTAACAATGTGTGCCAAAATAGATATTACATACAATTTTACATTTTAGGATTTGCATCTCTTTTGTCGGACCAGATTTTATTCTATGCATTTCTTTTGTTAAATAGATATTTTAACTTCAGTACTTTGTGAACGCGTAATAAGAAATTATTTAATTCTGTGTTCACCATGACCCTTTCATCAAACATTTTCTCATTTTATCACAGTTTAAATGGAAAATAATGTCATGTTAGAGTCTGAAATGAATTACAACTTAATCCTAAGAAGCCCTATTTTACAAGGAGCAATTATTCCTAGATTTCCTCTGAGAGATAAACATAAAACTTCTCTAGCTGATCTAACAGCTCTACAGTGGGTGTAAAATGGGTGACTGAATTGCACGACACAGGTGCTAGAGTGGCCATGGTGCTGTGCGTCTTGGGCACTACCTGAGCAGCAGCAGAGCCCTCTGCCCAGGGCACACACACACTGACAGCGAGCAGTTCTTAAATGCACATACCCATCCAGGGTGCAAGGGCCAGCAGCAAGGACAGAGCTCTGAAATATACATGCAAAACATATAATTTATAAATAAAAATATATATAATTTTTTTTTTCTGTCAGTGAAGCATCCGTGCGTTTCCCTGGTGTGCTGAGACCCCACGGGCTGACCCTCAGCATTTGTCCCTGCCGGCTGGGGCTGCATGGGAGCCTGGGGGAGGCCGGGGCCGCTCGGGGCGCAGGGGGGGTCTCTGCCATGGGAAGGCTGGAGCCGACAGTAAAATTAGAGCCTGGTGGTCAGGCCACGCTGCTATTCAGCCAGCGGGAATGTGGGCTAAGCTCAGGCTGCGCCTTGCTGCCCCTCTCACGCCCTCTCCCCCCTCGGAGAAACATGCATCATTAACCTTCTGAGTGCTTGAAATAAATTGGGGACAATATTTGCCTTCCGAGAGGCCAGCTCAGACTGTACACAATTCACAAAGCACGGCACATACTGAACAAGGTTAAGCCCTAAAACGCTGAATTATTTCTAAAGCCATAGATATTTCATACATGCTTGTACTTAACAGATCCCTTCTACATAAGGAAGGAGTGTGAGGGCTGGGAGAGTTAATCTAGACTTTGTAATACTGTACAGCTAAAAGCCTCTTTCATGTAACTGCATTCATGAACTGAGCTTGGAATTCCTAAAAATCCAAATTACTACAAAGGAAGGTGTTTGTTTGGCAAAATGACAAAGCCTGCCGTTCACTTGCTTCTTGTGGTGCTTGGCTTTACAGTGAGTCTCAGACGGGGCTCATGGCACAGCAGAGAACCTAGAATATGTCGGAGGCATTTAAAGAGAAATCCCCAAAGATTTCAGGTTCCGTTATCCAACCAGCTCCCACTTGAATGGTTGCTTTTTTTTTTTTTTGTGCCGCTGCCTTATTCTTATTTGTTAATAGCCTGATGGCTTTTAAGTTGCACCACAAATCTCCAGAAACATAGCATCCCTTTGTACGCTCCCCCAGAACAGGTTGGTCTTACACTCAGGTAGCAAACATCAATGTCAACCGGTCAGATGTGGAAACATTAAATATGCAAACACAGGCATGTATAGCCGGTAGAGCTGATAGTTGAACTGAGACTGCCTGACCAGATTCCACTTGTTGAAACTGTGAAGTGTTCAGAGGAATTGTGAAGGCATGAATGAGATGGAAATTCAGCTCTCCTCTGCCTACAGCGGTGCAGGGAAGCGGGTTAAATCCCAGTTTGTGTCAAACACCTGACAATTAAGCTCAGTTTGTGCCAGGCTCTCTTTAGCTTTTGTTATCTCATAGGAAATTGAACTTTCTCCTTCAGCCCATGTGACGTTCAGCCTCAAGAAGGGTGGGGACCCAGGCTAAGCGTAAATCCCAGTAGCCCAAAATACTAGCCACACCCCCTTTTCCAAAAAACAGTTTCTCACAAATACCTGTAATAACTAAACAACTTCTCCAGCCTGGCTGAGGCCTCGGCTTAACCAGCTTTTGGAATAAGGAAGATTTACACACTTGTCCTCACTAGTTGCATAGGGCCTCGAGTGCTGGTGCCCGGAGGCAGTGCTAAGGGCTCCCGCAGAGAGACGGGGGAGACATGCGGGTGCCGAAGCCCGGGCCTGGGAACCCTGCAGCACCCACCCCTTGGCCAGGGCATTGGGGTGCTGGGGAGAGTCTGTGGGCCGGCTGGGACCAAATACACTGCAATATATAGTACTAAGTACATTTTTGCACTGCTGCACATGTAAATAATGACATCTTGCTCAGGTATATCTCTCCCTGTTCCATCCTCCTGTATTTTTCCTAATATTGGGCATTTTCCACATGTAAGTGCCTAGCGCAGAACCCGAGAAAGAGTAATTCCTGTTGTGCGCTGGGACGAAAGACTGAACCGCTCAAAGTTTGGGGTCTGCAACCCCAGAGCTGTCCCGGGAGCAGCCACCTCAGGGCTGGCAGCTGTGCCGGGGCCATGTCTGCTGCAGCCTGTCCCCATGCCATGTCTCCTGGCAACCTCCTCTGGCAGTCCCCCACTTGGTTTCAGGTTTCACGGCCACTGACGTTTCTGGGTGAAACTGTCTGCAGCTTAGCCATCTCAAGGTTGGGGTTTTTTTAAATCGACCTCCATAGACTGCTTCCCACAGTACTGTGGTGCTTGTGCTGGCAGCGACCCAGTGCCACTTGTGAGAGTATCGTCTTTTACTTGTCTGCAGTGAGGCAGCACAACCTGCTGCCTTTTGATACTGTGTCTAACTCTGCATGTCTTGAAATGGGTTGGGAAGAGGGGAGCAGGAGCAGGCGCAAAGCTCAGTGCTGTTTCTGCAGGTCCTGAGTGTGTAACAAATGAAAAGAGGACAGAGATAGTAATTTGCAGAGTCAGTATCAGTAACGTAGGTGTGTGCGAGAGTACTTGTGTGCTCTGCTGCAGTAACTAATCTGCTGAGGACATACAACAGCCAGTGCCCGCTAAGCCAAAACTGTAAGTATTTAAAATATGCTTATGACAACTCAGTAACACTGTGGCACCTTAAATTGCAATAGGTATAGTATATGTGGCAGTATATTGGCATGCATTGACTTGTTTTAGTTTCCATTGCCCTTTACAAACCAAGAATAAATGGATGGGTGGCCCTTCAGAGGACAAAAGCTAGTCCCGTTGTCCAGACAGGCCAGAGCTCATGTGCTGTCTTTCCTTTTGTGGCTTCTGGACTTTTGTCCCTCCTCAGTCCAGCATAACTCACAGGCGTTAAGCTGACTTACAGACATGGAAATGCTTTCAAGTAAGACGCAGCTGTGCCTCCCTAAAGCTGCCGTCACTGTGAGTATCACTCCTATGCTGAACCTTTGGAGATTCCTGTTCTTAGTTCAGCTCTGCTCAGATAGTGAGGCAAGATTTATTTCATTTATTAATTTTGTGATGTCACTTTATAGGAGGGGATCATTGCAAACAGCAAGACAGCTTACTGTCTGCTTTAGCCTCACAAATTAGAGTAGCATCTTGTAATTGTCCCTTCAAAATCAGAAAGTGGTGAAAGAGAGACTATTAGTTCGCTATTTAATAAGATCAAGGGTTTTCTATGTGTAAAAAGAGTAATTAAAGCTAGCTGCACTAAAAAGATACCCGGATTCAGCATCACCGATTTTCCTCCAAAGGAAAATCAAGAAACGGTATTGCCAGCTGTTGAGATTCTGCTGGAAACTTTAGACATTGAGATATCCGTTCGTATGGTCTCATGAATGCACGATGAACTGTGAATTCAAACTGGCTGCCATCTCTGCTGAGCAGCTAAAGGAAAGAAAACAATGCTGATTGCGTGCAACGTGGCACAAAGCTGATTTTATTCTTTATTACCCCTGAAAACTTCCAAAGAATTAGAGCTCCCAGAATTCAAAATCCAGAAGCTAAAATGTCAATTGATTCTTTTTTTTTTCCGAGGTAGCTCATGCTTTTCCTTGAAAGACTGACCTAGTATCCTGATACATTTAGCGGGCAGCACCCTTGTGATGATAACCCAACCTTGCAGCTGCATGTGGGGAAGGTGCCCTCTCGTTAATTATGCCCAGGACCACCTGCCTCTGGGACGGGAGAGCTTATCAGGCCTGCAGAGCAGGCAGCTAGGGCTTGCTCCTAGCAGGCTGGCTATGCTGGCTCTTCTTGATGAGGACATTGGGTGGCCAGGAGGAGCTGAGGAGGGAAGGATGAGATGACAGGAGACAACCAAGCCATTAATTGGAGAAGTGGTGAAGGACCACCACAGCTGCAGTGGGAGAGCAGAGGTAAGGCTGGCTGCAGAGTGGATGTGTGGGCAGATTTGGGTGGCTGAACTAAATCTAGGGGGCTGACAAGTAAGTGTTGTGGTGGAGCTGTCATAGAGCTGGAAAGGAACAGAACCTGTTGGAGGTGAAGATCTTGGCTACAAAGCCTCCCTGTGTTTGGTTGGCTTAGCTGGTGGTGTCAGCTGTCACCTAACCATGGGAGAGGATGAAAATGTTGAGCTAGGAAGCAAAAAGCCACAGCCCCCTTGAAAACAAATTTGCGGATCTGACTGTGGTTTTCCAGCCTTTGGGATTTGCAATACCCAAAGTACAAAACTGAATATTTATTGCCACGTAGCTCTAGACATTGGTGTTATTAACCACAGTAAATGCAATGAATACAGTCTCTTGGGTTGTTGTGTTTCATTACTTGGTGGTGCTATAGGAAAGATGTGGAGCTCTTTTGGGGAGTTGGGGGAATAATGTGGTGAAACCCAGAGCAAGGGATCCTCTTCTTTCTTCTCCCTCTCAGGTAAAACAATGAATTTGTTCAGAATTCCTAGTTGGGTTTTTAAACACAGGGCGGTGTGGGTAATCAGATCAGTTGCCGTGGTGTTCCACCTTTGCATCTGATGGTGTGAAATGCAAGCTCTAATGGCACTGCACAAAGCTGCTGTGCCAGTGCCATGGAAGTAAAACAAAGCCGCGTATTATTGCAAGATATTGTGCAACTCTATGGCCAACAGCCTGCTGTATGGCTGTTTATATGCCATACATATGAAGGAAAAGTGAGCTGTCATTTAAAAAAAAAAAATTGTGTAAGTAAGTCACATACATTGACGATCAAGCTTTTGCATAGTGCTGCTGAGGATTATCCAAGCAACTTGCTGAAAAGGAAAATTCCTTGGCACTAAGAGCTGTACACAACAGTCCAGATCCTCTTGAGAGCGCCACTGGGCAGATCTTTATTGCCTCCTCACAGCCATCAATACAGAAAGAGTATGCAAGTGCTCCCAATCATGGGCAGGCAGCTGGGGCTGTGTAGGGCCATAGGCACCTAAAAGTGCTGGGGGACAGCCTGGGGGCAGCCGAGGAGGGCTGATTTGCAGAGTGGGTCATGCTCATGGCTGCCCTCCTACCACTCCTCACCTGCACTGTGACAGTGCTCAGGTGCATCTGTGGCACTTGGTATATGAACCAGGTCCGGGGACTGCAAGCAAGGTGTTCAACTTGAATACTCCTTCACCCTTAAACATAGAGATTAATGGTGCAAAAGAAGGGCTAAAGGACAGATTGTGAAGGTACACATGCACTTACAGAGCTACATAAGCAATGGTTCTGCTTTGGCGTTTTTGCTGGCTTTGTCCCTTTTCATGTGGCTTTCTTCAAGCATGTTGAGTTGTAGGTTGGGTGCATTTAGAGGTTGTCTGAAGGGGCCATGTTTAGGACTAGGAATAAGCAGCTCGCATTGCATAACCTTTTTGAACACTCTGTAGTTCAGATTTTAAAAGATAATTTCAAAACTGACACTGAATTTGTCTCTGGGCAGTATTTCATCAATCTCAAACTCTCTGAACAATTATGTTATGAGCTTGGATTAAGGAAAGTGAGCACTACTTGTTACTTTGCCACATTTTGAGCATCAAAGTTGCAAGAGCTGTAAGCCAGCAACTGTTTCTCTCCTGTCTGGGTTAAGTTCAATTTCCAACAGTGAAAATTCTGGTTTAGCTCAGTTGCTAAGGTAAGCTCAGGCTGCTGAGCTTACCTGTGAGGCTGAGTAATGCTTTGTCCTAATAAGCTTGCCAACAGCTTAGCTGTGAAATTCAAACTTTTGTAACACATTGTTACCATTTCCCTTGTATGAAAAGGTGAAATTCTGTAATCCAGCAAGGTAAATAATGCTGCCATAAGAATATGTGTGACATGGCTAAACACTCGTCTATCGGTAATGCTAGAGCTTTGACAGATGTGTGTTTTCCTGGGGCAGACAGCTGGTTACAGTGACCACCAGCCTTGCAAAAACAGTGCTGACTTCCTCTTCTGGCCCAGCTGCTTCCCCAAATGATTCTTCAGGTTAAAAAGAAAATATACCTGGTGCTTCCTGATGTGACTGCTCCTTTGAACCCTCCTGTTTGAGGGGGACTTGGTTTTGGTTTTGACATTGCCCTCTCTGCTTTGACCATGGATTATGCGGTTGTTTTACTGCACCTGTCAGGGATTTGATGTTTAGTCGGTGGTCCTGTTGTGTGTGAGGGGACCATGATGGGTGCTCTGCTGCTGCTGGGGTCCCGCTCCTCTGTGGTTGGTCTGCTGATGCAGTGAAGTGTTCTCCTTCAGGAATAATGTATGAGAAGCAGCCCTCTGAGCAGTAATTTTGAGATATCTCTGCAGAACGATTAAATTAATGTAAGCCTTAATCAAACACCTCTCTGCAGACAGGTATTGTTCCAGTTTCTGCACAAGTGAATACCCAGGAGCTTCTCTTTTATGAATGAAGGGGCTAGGTCCATTCCACATTTACCTCAAGTGCAGCCCTGCTTTCAGCACAGCTATACTGGGCAGTGGGGCAGAGAAGTTGTTGACGCACAGTCAGGTATGGGCTGTAGAAATCACAATCCCTTTTTTAGAACCTGAGTGGGATGTGTCTAAAGGAGAGAAACTGGGACTGAGGAAAACCTGAGCTTTCCTTACCAAAATATACCACAGAATTGTGCTTCAGTAAGTGGATAAAGTATTTAACATCTCAAACCCCTCTTCCCCCTTGGTAAAACAACTTGCCTACTTCAACACTACATCTAGATGTGACTGTTTCTTTGGCCATAGCTCATTAGCTAGGTGAAACACCATTAATGTCCAAAATACAGTCTCCGTACCTAACTGCTTCGGAGTTTCTCAATCTTTTCACAGATGGTTTCTCACCCAACTCTGTTTGTGTTCCTGTTCAAAGTCAGTCAGTGATCATCCGCTCTGCAGAAGCAGGACTGTACTGGCTTGTTTAGTCTGTAAAGTCTTTGTAAGTAAGAAAGTTTTGGGGTTTTTTTTTTCCCCCTAGGACTTGCTGTTTAGTGAAGTCCCAGTTGTTCTTTATTTTGGTATAAATATCTGGTTTTCTAGTTGAGCAATTTCAGTGTAACTTTAACCTTTAGGCTTACAGAAATTGATCTGGGGCAGGGAACAGCTGTCTCTCGGTGTTTCTGTCCTTTGAAAAACTTTAATGTACCCAGATACACGAGCCGTCCCTGGATGCTCTCACCTCAGCTGACAGACGTCACGCGCGCTGCTCAGCGGTGTAACGGTGCTGCGGGTGTTACAGGGCTTCGAGAAAAGAGTTACGCGAGCTTCTTGTCATGAAACGGTTACCGCTTTATTGGAGAGGAGAGGAGGAAAGCTGACAAAGCCGGGGGGCGCCGGTGGCGGGCGGGTGAGGGCAGGCGAGGGCGGGCGGCGGCCC
>WAAD01003551.1:0-35372 GCA_013389945.1 Fregata magnificens | reverse complement strand
GGCCTCGGCCCATCGATCCGGCCTATCCAGATCCCTCTGCAGGGCCTTCCTTCCCTTGAGCAGATCGACACTCCCACCCAGCTTGGTGTCATCTGCAAACTTGCTGAGGGTGCACTCGATCCCCTCATCCAGATCATTGATGAAGACATTGAACAAAACCGGCCCCAGAACCGAGCCCTGGGGAACACCGCTCGTGACCGGCCGCCAACTGGATTTCACTCCATTCACCACCACTCTCTGGGCTCGGCCATCCAGCCAGTTTTTTACCCAGCAAAGAGTATGCCCATCCAAGCCGTGAGCTGCCAGCTTCTCCAGGAGAATGCCGTGGGAGACCGTGTCAAAGGCCTTACTAAAGTCCAGGTAGACAACATCCACAGCCTTGCCCTCATCTACTAGGCGGGTCACCCGGTCATAGAAGGAGATCAGGTTGGTCAGGCAGGACCTGCCTTTCATGAAACCATCTAAGTAAATGAAATAGAGTGTGCTTACTATGTGACTCCTGCAAGGAGACTAAAATGGAAGGAATTGCAGATGTATCGTGTTAGATTGCAATTTGGACTCCAATCCAGATTCTAACCCAAATTCAAACTTAACATGAACACTCATAGGAATGGTCTAAACCATGGGATTCAGCTCAATGGAGAGAAACGTAAGATACCAGTCTGAAACACCTGCACAAATCCAAGATGATGGATGCTAAGTAACATGTCTGCAGAAATGCCTGTAAGGCTACAGGGAATCACAAGCTGAACGTGAGGCAACATTTGTCATGCAACTACGAGAAAGGCAGACACATAAATAAGGATATCACCTATAAGACACAAGAAGTAAGGCATGGGCTAAAGCCAGGCTTTGACTGGGGTGTTGTATCCAGTTTTAAGCATTACTCTTCAAAAAAAATGAAGATCAACTGGATTGAGTCTGCAGAAGAGCAATGAGAATATCACAGACCTAGAGAACTTGATTTATGATGAAACGATTTAAGCAATGGGCTTGTTAACCTAAAGAAGAAAAGAATGAAGAAGGCAAATACGGCAATAGTAAAAATTCAATCACTGCTTAAAGCTGTAGTCTTATGCGTCCTTCCATTTCAGAAGTTCAGTCCATAGCTTTAACCACACTTTTCATTGGCCAATGAATAAATTAGCCTGTTAAAATTTAACTCTGAACCAAACCCCCTATATTCTGTTTATAGACCACTTCACCCACATTGAAGATATTGTACAGGAAACTGGGTTAGGGCTTTGACTCCAGGGTTTTCAGCTTTGAAAATTCAGTTGAGTTAACCTTTTTTTTTTATGAAAGCTCCAGTCACTGTGAAGAATAATACTTATTTCTCTTATTCTAGCCCCTAGGATTGCAGCAACAATTGTTAATGATTGCAAGAATAGTTTTGCTTTACAAGTGGAAAGTAGCCACAGCCTCCAGCCCTGTCATTATAAGCTCCTTTTCAGAGAAGTGGGTAGTGTAAAGAATGCTGATGATTCATAAACCTAAATTGTTTTAAATATACAACATGATGTTTAACCTACTTGTTTGAGCTATCCGTTTTCTGATTTCTTGTTACTGGCTCAAGAGAATAAAATCATATTTAATGTGGTAATAAGCATCATCTACAGGGAGATAGACTGACCTTCTCAATTACCTGGTTTTGTTCAGGGCAAGCCAAGCTCTGCATGGTATAAAAGACAAAAACTGGTGGCTGAAGAGCCATGCAGAGACAGATTTCTCAATTTGCTCATGAAGCAGAATAAAATACTACCTTACACAGGGAAGGTGCCCAACAGTCCCATTCATCTCTGCTGGGCACCTCAGAAGTTCAGTCCCTAAAGGGTATCACGTATTTACTGGCTTTACTGGTAGAGGTGTCCAATGCTTCATGGCCAGTTGTGCTGGAGGATCTTCTGAATGCAGACAGTTTTCAGGTTCCTCGCTGTGAGCTAGAGCGCTGCAAGGCAAAGTTGTGAGGCATTTTTCATCATCTTTCCTCCTTCCATCACAAGGTGGTAAATAAGCATGACTACTGAAAAGTTTTGTAAGACTATTTAGAGGTTAATATATCATTAGCACCTTTGACCTGCAGATAGATGAAATTCTGGTGCTTCTGTCCTGTTTCCTGTAGTATAGACAGAACAAAGTGAAACAAGAATGTCGTTGCTCAAATTTTCCTTTCTTTTTAAGTCTCTTCTAGATCTTAAAGCTCTTCTCTAGGGTCAGACTGATGCCTTTGTCCGGGTTTTTGGCGTGTTTGTGTGTTGGTTCTTTCCTTCCTTGCCAATAAACTTCCAATGAAGTTCAACCCAACTTTTCATTCAAAAGATGGCTTTTTGCAAAATGACAGAAGAGTTAAAGAAACTGCATAGTATTGATCAAAGAATAGCAGATTTATAAGTCAATTTCTTATGCTGCAGAATCTGCTTGAAATCAGCTGTATGCCCATCCTTCAGTCAATAGATCATGCTGCTGCTGAATGCTCTCTTGGAAGCCAGGCCATTGCTGGGTGCTTCAGAATCATCCCAGAATACGGTTTCTCCTCAATTAATTTGTTTTAACAAAGAATGTTCCACATATGTTTCCACCATCTTTTCCATCTCGCATTCCCTGCAGGTGTTTTCACAAGCTGGTCTGAGTCATTTGCCTTGTGTTCTCCAATGCTGTGTTTTTCACACTAGAGTTCAGGAAATCGTAGTGATTTGAGTTTTTAGTAGTGGTTCCTTTGCTCCACAGGAACCACTTTGTTCCTCGCACCATGTGTATATTCCTTTCTTGCTTTGACTTGTATATTCTCAACTCAGATTGTTGTATTTCTAATTAGAGATACATAACTACATGCTAATTTTTCTAAGCATGTAATTTTTCACATTTCAAATGCCACATATTAAATGTTTTCTTCTATAGTCTGCCTTCCACTGTGAGGATGCTTCTTTCTCAGTCGTGTAAAGGTTGCCATGCTTATTCTTTACCTTCATAAGCAAACTTACGAAGTTTTTTCATTTCTGTCTCTCAAATGTTTTTCAAGGAGTCATTGTTGTCTCCTTTTGCAGAGAACCCACATGACCACTATTTCCTACCTTCATTCTTCACTGTATAATTAATGGACTGACCTCGGCATTGACAATGTCCCTTGTTGAGCTTGGTATGGGAACTGCTAAAACACCCCTACTACTCCAGGCTTTTCCATCAGCTGATCAAAATTTTACGTCTTGTGAAAGGCTGAACTTCAGCTTTGCCTTTTCCATTCTTTAAGCTTGTTCAAAATAAATTAACCTCTGCTCTCTAATAGTGAAGGAAATCACAGAAAGAATTGATTTCAGCTGCTACTAAACAGACGACTTCATTAGGATACCAAAAAAGACCATTTCCTTTCATAGAACTTATGGCTGGTCATCCTACAGTCAATTTAAAGAAGCAGAAAATACATTCCTCATTGTTGTAGCAACAGGCATACAGACCTATATGTAATTAAAAAAACCTGCAAGTATTGTGGAATGAAAATGAGTTGTCTTTTAAATTGATCTTGGCCACTTATTTTAGACACAGACAGAAGGGGTGGGGGGAACCCATTTAATCTGAACATTTCTAGAAATGTGAAGTGTTAAAATTAACTCAACAAATGCATCTTGAGACTATTTCTTTGCTGTCTTTCACAATGTGGTGGAGATGACCAACATGCTATGGATGGCTTATTTCATCATTTCAGTGAGAAGAACAGCTAAAGTGTAGAACGCGTGGGGGAAGCTAAAATGATGCAGATCAGCTATAAAAATGTTACCAGAGAATGCTTGTATCAGATGGTGTGAGAGAGCATTTGTATTCAAGAAGCAGCAGGCATAGTGCGAGGATAGCAGACGGCTGGTAGTGTAAAACCTGGTACTGCAGTGTGAGCTCCCCATTCGCCACGTGTGGGAGGAAACGTGTTGTACAGATCACCGAGAACTCAGAGGGGTGGGATTGCTGCTTATTTTTCTTCTTTTTGTGAAATGCGAGGAAATTTCACACTCGGAAAATGCAAGTTGTGAGGGTTTCATTAACAAAACGTAGTTGCAGAGCTTTTCAGAAAGGAAACAAATTATAATTATTTGACAACCAAGTTGTAAACAAAAGACTGAGTTCTTTAAAATAGATTAAATGTCTTGTGGTTTGATTAAAAAACTTCAAAACTGTATGTTGGAATACAAGTTTAAAAAAAAAAAAAGTCTGATCTACCAGATTCCAGTTAAAAGTCCAGAAACCCTAAGTGGCAAATTTATAAAACGTACAATAAACTGACCTGGTATGTTTAATTGTATTTCATAAAAATAATAGAAATATTCTATCTTTTCTGAAGAAAAATGTAACATGGATAATGCTTTCTGTGTATCATTACAGCAAAGTACCTCCCCTGAAACTGGAGCGAGTTCAGACATTTAACTTGTCCAGACATTCAGTTTATTCAGAGCTTAATTCTCTTACCAACTGCTCACAAACTGAAGGCTGGAGATTGGTTTTTCCATGGTGTGAACTGATATGTGGACTATTACGAGGAAGAGTAAATGTCAAAAGAGATAACTATGAAAGATGTCATGTACCTAAAAGGTGGATGTTTTCTAAAAAAACCACCATTTTTTATGAGTTATGTTTATTTTTATATTGTGGTTTTACCTAAAGATCTGAGGTAGTGGGGGGAATGCTGGTGTGTTAGACACTAGCAAACAATGAAGTTGGCCCTGCCCTATAAATTAAAGTGATTTTTATGGGGCAGAAATACACAGGCTATACAAGCCCATGTGTAGTCTCTGACAATATATGATTCGCGGCTCTTGTATTACAAAATTAAAACCAGTTTGATATTGCGTTTAAGGAGAACTGTACTATGCATAATTATCAAATAAAAAAACCACACCATAATAAAGACATATCAAGGAAGGACACCTGATATAAAAGGAGAACTAAGAACCTAATATTAATAAAAGCAGCAGAGCAGCATATTCTTGCTCGCGTGTGTTTGCCTTGACACTACACAGGCCACTGAGTTTCCAAGGGTGTTTTCTGATTTGATAAAAATGTGCATCCTGTTACCAAGCATTTGCTGCAGGCACAGTTTTTCAAGCAGTTCTGGCATTTTCTTTTGTGTGTTAAAAAATATGGTATTTTATTTTTGTGGTAGAAGATATGGAATAACCTGCCCATAAAAGTGAGTAATAGTAAACACTGCACTTACACATTTTTACCCATCTGTTTTCTTGTTTTAGTTTGCTACTGCTATCTCTTTGGTCTGGATCCCTAAAAGCCCAGGTGCACTGTAGCTTCTGTGAGTTCTGCTGCCAGGCTCTGCCTGCAGTCGTAGTCCTAACACGTTTATGAAAGGCTTCTGGCACACATGGAGAACTTCACGTAGGCAGTTGTGGAAAGTTTGGAAGTGATAACAGGATTTATACCCAAAACATAATTTTTCCCTTCATATACCGTAGCAGCTGCTCTTCCCAAAGAATATAATTACTTTCCCTGTTGCCTTGCCTCAATATGTACCAAGGGATTAGCAAAGTAGGACGGAATTGGACAACTGATAAACTGAAGTTCCTTCTCTTATTTCTTAAGTGTGATAAAAATCACTCTGAGAGGTTTTTTCCCCTCAATTTAGAAAGAAAAATGAATCACAAAACCTAGAAACCTCTTTTACACCTGTGCTAGTGCTTCAGAGTTGTGGAGAAACTAGTTAATTCATCCCCTTTGCTCTGTAAGGAAGGAAATGGGTATTACTTTTGTGGTACGTACAGCAAAACTGAAATGCAGGTAGAAGGTGTTCCCATCCCTAAATCAGGAATGTCAAAAACCCAGTCATCCCCGACAGACAGCCAGACAAGCCTATCCCACTGGAGATGTGGGCTGGCTCTGGCTGTATTTTGGTGAGGTCCAAAGGAGAAAATCACATAAACGAAGTCCTGCCCTGACACTCCACTGCTGTCCCTGTGCTGCAGCCCACCATCCCCTCTGCTATGTGGTGGACTACATCGCTGGGTGACCACCAAGTCTCCAAGCAGGACCTGGGACTTGTTAAGCCTGTAAAGGATCATTCTTTGGGATCTGTGCTTTAATCTTTCTAAAGAACTGATGTTTCTGAAAGAAGTCTTCCCATTGTGGACTGAGTGCATCCAGAAGAAACCTGCTTTTTGGAGACAAGAGGTGTGCAGAGTGTTAGTTCCATCACTGGACAAAGCACCCTGTGCATGCACTATGTCCTTTTGTGCAATCTCTCTACATCCAACATGGTCAGGTATGTGTCTTGTCTTCTGTTAGCAGATTATAGTTGCTTTCCCCTTTCTGCATCCTGGTCTCTCTGGGCCTAAAAGACTCCATGATAAATGGAAAATCTTTTTTCCACACCCTGGCTTATTATGAGAACATAGTGATGAGACCTTTATAATTACCAGGTCAGGTGGTAACAGAATCACTGCAAAAACCACAGTATCAGGCAGGGAAGGAACTGCTCGTAGTGTATGGAGGATGCATGCTAGCATGGTAGCAGGCAATATAGAGCAGTAGGATTGCATGCAAGCAGACTGAAATTTAGGAAAAATCTATTTTGTGGATACAAGATTGCATGATGTTAGATGCTCAGTCTAAAGGCTATCAAAATCACAATGACTCCTTCTGCTCGGTACATCCAGTTCTTCCAGGTTAATGCCTTGGGGGTGCTGAAATTCTTTGTATTTTCCATTGTGACATGTATCAGTAGACTGAAGTTATAGAAGTCTTTGTTCCTGGAGCCATATGCCATGAAGAGCTTTTTTCCTTTCTTACCACACGATACCCTTGCCAAAAGTGATGGGTCTTCTGCCTCTAAAATCCTATAGCCTAAGTCAGAATACAATGTTAATGAGGAAAATTCTGTTTCATTGAAAACACACTATAAGAGACAGTGATGAGCACTTCCTGAATGGAAATGTATAATTTTTCTAAGTAATACAGAAATATTAGTGTCAATACTCAGTGGTATTAAACTACATGGAAAATTTTCCCCTGTACTGCTGTTCTGCCTTCAAGGTTTATCGGGGGGGGTTTTACTGTATATAGATTTCCTTCACCTTCTGTCAGTGTGTTTCCCAGGAATGACTCTCTTGACTGGACTGCAGGGGAGCAGGCATGTTGTAGCAACACCTAGGGAGAAAAAAATATATTTGGAAGCATATGACTTGAGGCATCATTTGAACTCAGCTTGTGCCACCTCAAAATTACCCATTTCAGCTTTATTAAGTAAGATGTACTAAACAACAACTGAAGCTCAAGAAGACATTTACAATTCAAAATTTTTGCCTGTCCAGCTTGCTTGTCTCTGAAAGTTAGACTTAAATTCACAAAGGGGATTATTCAGAAGCAAAATAAAATGTTGTTTCTATAAAAAAAAGGTAATGCATATTCAGATAAGCAGCTATTGTGCATTATCTGGAAGCAAAAGTGACGGTAGTAGTGAGCGCAGTGACCTGTGCTTCAAATAAAATCAGTTTATTTGAATTGTCAGATATCAGCGCAGCACAAAAGGCATTATGCTTTGTCTCTATTCCCTGGTCCCTGGACTAGCCCCAGATGTGCTAAGATGGTGCCTCTGAGGATCGTCATAGCAACTTTTTACCCCACCTCAAGGAAATGGCTTCCCTACAAACATCTTTAAAGCTACTTTATGCTCCTTCAGTAGCATAATTTGTCAGCAGTAGAGTGAAAATCTGCCCCTTTTTGAAAGAAGCCTGCAGTAAGCTGTTGTGTCCCCAAAACACCCTATTGTTCCCAGTAATAGTTGCTCCATATGTTATGCTTTCTTGTGCCTTGTATACGCACATTTTACAAAGTAATTTAGGCAGCTATCTAATACCTTTTAAAATCTGCCCTTAAAAGGTTCTTGAAATGCATCAGTGGTGCAGAATTTAATTGCAGCTCCATCAGTAGGAATTGCCTTTGTTTTCAAGAAGTCTTCCTATGAGTAAAATGCTGTTAGGCTGGGTTAAAAAGTAGTCTAGGTGGCTAGACTGACCCTGCGGTGAGTACCTGTGGTGTTAAGTGTTAAGACAAAACCGGGACCTAAAAATATGCAGCTGGAAATGAAAAGTGGGAAAGGAAACAAAAGCAGAAGTAGTCACTATTACCTTTTAAAAACTGTTTGAAAGAAGAACATCACACTGGAGGAACATCTGCATAAATGTAACAGCAAATGTGGCTTTTGTTGTTGATGCTGCTTATCTAATGATTTGATTTCTAAAGGATTCTTCTCTTCCAAGCTTCCTCACGGATGCTGTGAAGAAGACAGCGGGACAGAACCATCAGCCACACAGCAAAAGAAGGTGCAGTCGCAGGCCCAGCACGTCGATTCCCCGCAACACACTGTTAACTGAATGGCTGCCGCAGCAGTAGACAGTACCAGAAGTAATGCAGCCACAGTGCCGCGTGAAAGGACATGAGCAGAGCGCCTCAAGGATGTCCTGTTCATGTGGAACAACCACTGTCCCCAGGTGCCAGCACCCTGGGAAAGGGGCAGGCTTTTGAGAATATGGGCAAAGTCTTTCCTTTTTTTGGAGGTCCACGTAGCAGAGCAGAGGATTTCTTTTGACCATTGCTGTGGGTGTGAAAGGCCTAACAGTGGGAGTGACTGTAGCAGAGGGCTTTCTGAGTTATGATGGTGCAGATGTTTTCTTTTAAGCTCTTGAAGAGCTTTAGACTGAAGGCTGGCAGCACACCAAGGAGGTATCAGTCTGGTGCTACTGTAATTCATGGCTTGGAAGCACTGGTACCACAGGGTAAGCACGCTTAGAGTGGAAATTATGGTTATTAATTACCACTATCAATTAATTTATTGTCACAATGTAGTTTGGCAGCACTAATACTCTTCTATAGTCCAAAACATAAGAGACAAAATGTCTAATTACTAGTTTGCTGTCTTGAAACTCAGCTCTGTTACATCTCCCTCCCTCTGTTAACAAATGCGCACCAAGAACACTTGCTGTGATGTTGCCTCTGATGACTATATTACTGATTTAGGCATTAGCAAACACTATGCTCTGTGTTGTTTTATGCATTCATTTATTTAAACTACTTTGGAAAAATGGTAGTTCTTATCACTTTGATGGTTTATATCTTTTTATTTCCTGAGAGACTTTTCAGACTGACCATCAAACAAAAGAGCAAATCCAGCTCTGTGTACATAGTAAAGATCATTACCTCTTGTCAAGTTTTTAGTATGATCTCTAACAGATTCAGCTGTGTTACCAACAGCAAAAAATGCAACTAGTTTGCGCACTTGATCATGTTATCTCCTGTCTGTTACTATGCTGCATCACTGGGGTTTTTTTTCCCCTTCGGCTCCTCAGAGTCTAGGGAGTTTTTCTTTTCATCCTAAAGTAGGTATCTTCACCTGGTCCAATACATCACTCTAGACATGTTTGAGTGTTTGGCCTAGATCTTCATTGACTGAAATAGAAGCTCAGACAACTTGCTCACATGTAGTTAGTTACCTTTCATGCAAAAGTCATGCCAGGATTTGAGCCCATGAAATAGTGTATATAAACTCCATTCAGCCAGTTCAGATGTAAATATGAAAAGAGCAAAATGATGTGTTCTTACTGAGGGTGGGTGCAAAGATTAATTTAATTAGTTAAAAATATATTAAAATGTTGAACTGCAGAAAACTCTATGACAATGATCTTTAAAGAAAAAGGGGAACCTAGCAACAGTTTCTGCAAATTTTACAAATGGAAATGTCTTCTCTCTACCTAAACTAAAATAAAACTGGCTCAAGATGAAATTCTGCTCCTCTGGTTGATGATGATAAACCTACATTTTCCCCAGCATCTTCATTCATTTTATGCTATGCACATGTAAAGATCCCGCATACATGTCCACACTTCATTTATTGCTGTCAGTAGTGCCACTGATAGGCAGTTTTCCTATCATGTAGCTAGTTAACTTAGGAAAACGTGAAATGCAGGCATAAGCCCTGGGTTTTCTAAAATGTCTTGACTTATTAGACATAGATAGGGATTGGGGAGGGTAACAAGCCCAGATCAGGATTACCATAAGGTTTTTTTCAAGCCAAATATGCTAGAAAAATTCATTACTTCAACATCTTTGCCTTTCTTTGGTGTAAATGCAAATCACTTCTTAAGAGAACTAGAAATCTGAGGAGTAGCCCGTGCCCGGGGGTGCATCCCGGGGGTATGTCCCTTTGCAGTCGGAAAGACGAGTGGATTCAGGAAAGTGAGTTAAATTATACCAATGAGATAAAAGTTAAGAGTTATGTGGTGGGAGCCTGTAACCATGGTGGTGAAACCACTTAAGTATATGAGTCCAGGGGGACTGGGCTGATAGTGCTTAACATTGGATGGAAAGCCACTTCAACCTCCCAGGTGAGGGAAAAAAAACAGTTTATGAAGAACAGAGAAGTTTTCACAAAAGAGTTTTTACTGAGAAATACTCAACTGATTGAAGTGTACTTAATATGGTGCGTGTAGGTGCATCCTCTGAAATCCAACATGAGGCATGATTTTGGCAAAAGCAAAACAACAGATGCTTCTGACAACCAAGTTGTATAACAGATTTCCCTTTTTGTTACATAGGTCAGCTGTTTCTCACTGAAATTAAAGTTTAACTGAAATGTTAAGGCATCAGCTTACTATCACAGGGATAAGAAAAAAATATACACAGTTGAGGTATGATCTTATTTTCCTTTACATTGATATTTCCACTGAATTCAGCATTTGTTAAAGTTATACCTAACTATAAACTTGTGGATGAGGGTTTGGTGTTGTTTTTTTTTTTTTTTTGGAGGGTGGTGGTGTTGGTGTTGTTTTAACTTTATCATAGCAACTATATGTCATAGTTGCTAAATCAGAACTATTTAATTCATTTTCCATTTGTACATACATTTGGACGGAATTTCTAAAGACACAATGTTATTTAGTCTGTATTCAACTCAGCAAAACAAATTACAACAATTTAGCAAGAAATAAAAGGAAGAGGGGGAAGACTAATTTTGGAAAAAGATTATTTCCTCTGATGCCTTGGAAATATACTTTGCAATATATAAGGGCTAATATCTCTCTGCAATATCAGCATGTCTGTGTGCATTTGTGAAGGAGAAAGAAGATGGGGAAGGTGGAAGATTTTCCCTGCAAGTTGGGTACCTGGGTAGACTTCCAATCCGAGGAGAGGGGGAGACTGGGAGGACATCTAGTCTTTTCAGGTTTTGCTTATTAGGATTTTGCTAATGGGGAGTTTCTTTGAGAATGTCTTTTTCTGTCATTATGGTTTGAATTGCAGAATTGTCCCAAGGCTTTGTTTTCTCATGCCAAGTGACACATGCTTTTTCAGTCCCTTCTCATTCCTGGAAATGATATGTGTAGAGGCAGTGCTGTAGCTGTAACAAGCTTCTTAAAGTCAATGGCGATCTCTGAAAGTTTGTGTGTAATGCAAAATAAAGCCCTACATAAACAAGATGACAGGCAAACAGATAAGCAATAAACAACAGAACACAAAAATGTAAGCATAATGTCAAGGATGCATGTGTGTTGCAGTTAATCTTTTGAAAATATTGCTTAGGAAACAAGATGAAACTTTGCATCAACGTGGTGTTCAAGTATATCTTTGCTGTCCTACTGTTGCCTCCTGCTACAGAGGTGCTGCATGTGACTGGTGGCACTACATTTGTTTTTAGAAACAGCATGCTAATGGCTTGTTACTGAAATGTCACCTGGCACCTCTGCCACACAGGGGTGTGGGACCAGCCTTGCTCTTTCACCAGGAAGGAGTTCTTGTCCTAGCCCTGCTGTATCTCCAGCTCCAGACAGCCCTGCCTTGAAGTTTTAAGTTTCCTTTTCCTTGAAGAACGCTGTTTACTTTCTAGCCCAGTTGTCTTAGAAGGCATGCACACATGCATGTGTGTATCCATCTCCATTTACCCCCATGCTTAGCTTTTAAACCCAATGAACAATTTCGGAGAAATTTGACAGCAGGGAAAAGCTCTCAGCTGGATAAGCATTTCTATAGCCACCCAAGGAGGCTACAGAGACATTATCGCTATTCCTCATGTGCAGTGTAACAGTGGCAGCTCACCTACATAAGCTTTTAATTGACCACAAGAAGTTTGTATTCATTTCAGTTGTGTAATAAAGAAATAGGACCTGTAGCTGGTTGAGAACTTTGTAGACTGACAGAAGGACAGGGAGTGGGAATTATTTGAACAGAGAAGGCATTTGGTATACATCATAAAGCACACTTGTACTTTGCTCAACTGGAACATGTTTTGATTCGGATGTTTGGACATTGGCTAATAAGAGTGTTTAGGTAAGGCATCTGTGACGTTGGACTGTTTTGACACCAAGGCTATTTAAAAGCTATTTTTTAGGTCAATGTGATGTTAATGGTATTGTAAATGTGGAACTACTAGGCATGGAAGTGAACTGCTTTTAGTCAGTGAATACCTTATGTATATTGTAGTGAATCCATAAAGAAGTATGTAGATTTGATGATCTGATGTATAAAAAGTGTGTTTGAGGAATGGCCATAGATGTCCCTAAAATAATACTTTCGCCATTTGTGATTCATTTTGTCCCGCCAAGCCAAGAAAGTGGTGACCCTGAAATGGGTAACAAAGTGCTGCCAAGTTTTTGCTTTGGAAGGTGTTTCTTTTGAGTGGCTGCAATGGTGTAAATAAGAAGTAATTTTGCCTCTCAATTTCTGCTGAAGTAAACCTTTGGCTTTTTGTAGTAATTTTAATATATCTCATCAGACTTGAGTCTAACAATGCTAATTGAATCTTCTGTAATCTAACATAGCAGCTTGCCCTGTCATGAGAAAAATGTCAATTAGAAATCATGGTTAATCACTAAAAAAATCGTTGGGAAAATAAGTCTCACTCATTTACTGTTCACAGACCTGCATGGTCTGTAGTATGCTTAACATTTGGGAGCCTTCCCAGACTAGGAAAACAAAAATACATACAATATCAATATTTATGTGTTATTAAATCAGCAACAGCAGAAGATGTAGTCTGAAGGGCTATGTGGTGTAGCTTTCATATGAAGTACCTTCAGTAATATGCCACTTAAAATGAGTATAAACAGTTTATAATATGCAATTTCTGAAATTTATTGCAGCCTTGAACATTACACTGCACCTACTACAATGCACCTTACAGCTGTAAACTATTGTAATGTGTATCATCTGCACATCAGTAATGACCATTATCAATTAGATACAAACAATTATTTCCAGCATCACTTACAAAGAGCAATTTTAAATTGTCCCTTTAAAAAGCTTCAGTAAAGACCAGTTTTTTTTCTTCAGGTAAATATCCATTTATTTTCAGGTACAGTCTGACCTATTAATGAACCTTACTTAAACTATAGCCACAAGCACTGATGCAAATAGCTTTTTCCATTCTTAACACAAATATAGTTTCATAAAACAAAGCCACCATGCATTTCTGATTATTTTTCAGAGAAAACGTTATTCAAATATGTTCATTGCTTAATTTCTGCCACCCACTCTGTCATACACTAAGTTTTCATCACCCTATGTAGTAAGTCCAGACTACTACCTGGGCGAGAGAGCTCCCATAGGCAGGGCAAACCTTGTGAGAAGGCAAATCTTTCCCTTCCATTAATTAACTGCTTTTTGTCACTAATAATGAGACTGTACACACACTGGAGGGGGAAAAAAAAAAAGCTCCTGTGCATAATAATTTCATGTGTGGCCTGACTGCCAGAAGACTGCCTGCCCATGAGAAGGAAGATGGGCGTGGGCAGGGAGAGTTAACTCTCTGAGGGATGGAGCCAGCTGAAGCTCTTGCAACAGAAACAGAAGTGTAGCAGGCAGTGAGGGAGTCACACTTCAGGGCAGTGTCTTATGAGGTGTGTCAGTATATCCCCAGGATAGGTTTTAGTGTGGAGGGGGTGAGATAAGAAGTCTCTTACAGCTCTAAGATATAATTTTGGGTTTTTTTGAGGAGGTAAGATGCTGACACTCTTACGATACGTGTTTCTGGTCTGTGGAAGAAGGAAGAAATGTAGCAAGGAAAATCCTTTCACAAATTGCTTGACCCTTTAGCATCTGAACCCATGTACAGTTCACATATGATCACCTAGAAAATAATCATAGGGAATCAAAACAAAAAAACACGTATCTTGTATATCTTTTAAGGAAACACTAGGTTTATTTCAGGGTTGCTCTCCAGATGAGGCAATAGGCATGCTGAATGATAGTTGTTAAATGCTAAGAAAAATGGGTAGTCACTAAGAGAAGAAGCAAAATATACCAATGGAGTCTCAAAGTTCATATCTGTATGCTTTTTTGCCTTCAAGAAAATAGCTAAGGATCATTGCATTAAAAAAAAAAAAACAAACTTAAGCTCAATGCTTAAGGAGTCGTGTTGTCATAGTGAAGCAGGACTAGAAAAGATGTCACGAGACCATTACACTGTGCCTCTGCCCCAAGACAGGATTAACAATGCCAATGTCATTTCTGACAGATGTTTAGCAATGTCATCTTAAAGACTTTTACTGAGAGAGACGTCATAACCTCCCCAGGCAATCTACTCCAGTGGTTAATTATCCTTATTCTTAGGAAGCTTTTCCCCGCAGTCTTGCCTTGGTCTTTCTTACCTCTTGTCCTGCCAGTCTTGGCCATGAAGAACAGATTACAGTCACACCCAACTATCCATCACGGACACATTCCTGAAAAGAGCAGGATAGCAAAAGCAATTTTTCCCATAAGAATTAATGTGATGGGGGAAAAGCGTACAGGGACTTAAGAGCTACACACGGTTTAAATTCACAGGGAGCAAGAGCAGGATCACTGGAAGGAGGGTTTGGCTTTTCAGCAGCTGGCTTTTCAGCATGGATCAGTGCTCTGATGTTCAAGATCACTGGACTGAATGTCCAAGAAAACTCTTGCAGTGTTAGCATTCTTGATGTCTCTTTCTGGACAGTTGCATCTTCCTCATCTTCCTTAGATGAATCAAGGTCAATCAACTCAATCATAGGCAGATGACAGAAAAATGGGATAGTGATAGTGCCTAGTGGGACACAGTATTAAATGGTCAGCAGCAGAACTCCTAAGTGGTGGACAGAGAAGTGGAGGACAGTGAGGTGCCACTGTATGTCCCTTAACGTCTGCTGAACCCTTTTACACATACAGAAATGATCATCAAGTTCCTCCAGTTTTTTCTCTCCTGCAAGCCATCCAACACCCATTTGCTCTGCCTTTTGCTGCTGTTCATGTCTACAAGTAGTGAAATGGGTTCAGAGAGATGACCTGGTCACTTTTTCTTTTGTGGACCAGCTTGCTTTCTGGAAGGATCGGCTCTCTGAACTAGTAGGAGAAAGAAGGATTGCAGCTGCCTCAGCTGATAGCAGCTTAAATCGCACTGGAGTTGTAGTGTTAGTTCTCAAACACCATCCTGTTGTAACTTCAGCCTAATGCAATACTACATTCTCTAACATTTGAGGATGAGGAAGATCCCAGCCTCAGTATCATTAAGCCTGGATACCAAAGCTTGGCACCTGAAACTGTGTTTGGGGTCCTACATAAAAGCAACTTAATTTTCCAGGGTTTTGAGCAGTCTTTTGACTCAGCATAAGATAGTGATGATTTAATAGAGCAATTTTTATTTAAGAGCCTAAACGCAGATTCAGACGTGTAAATCCAGACAGGCAGCTTTGAAATAAATACAGAAGTAAAACCAAACACAAACCTTTAAGACCAGAACTATGCACATGTATGATGTGAAACCATGAGAGGGGTGAAAAATGGGTTTTAGCAATGAAGCTAAATCTAAGATTAACCTATCTATGCAAGATTATATTATAGAGTCTCAAACTATGAGTTGGTTTTATTTTCATCTAATTATCTCACTATTCTTAATAAATATCACAAGTTTGACTGAAGCGTGGGGGTGAACAAATGCATGGGAAATGTCTACTGACTGTGAAAGAGCGTAAGGGGTGAAGGTGGCCGTGGGAAGAGGTTAATATGTGGTCGCTATATGCTTTTGGGGTGGACTTCATACACCCATCACCCCTCTGGGGTAAGAGCAGCAGGTCCCCATCCCTCTGGGATGGGACCTTGTTTGCTGGGGGACGGGTGTATCTCATGTGCGGGCAGAGTGAACTCTCTCTGTGGGATGGCTGTGTGTGAGAAACGCACAATCACTTATCCCTCTGGAACAGCGTGATGGGGTCCCTCACACCAACCAAGCCCCATGCAGGGGGTAATAGCTTCCAGGGGTAGCTCTGCCTTGCAATCAAATTGCAAAATGGCTGGCACCTGACGACTCCTGGGGCTGCTGCCAGGGGCAGCCTGTGTCTGAGAAGTCACAGGCCTCTTCGCCATAGACGCCTCCTCACTGCTGTCCTCTCCTTGAAGGTTTACGGCATGGGGTACGGGCTGCACCCAGGCAGTGATGGTGGGGTGGGGTACTGACAATGAGGCAGCTCCTTCCTTCTGGCAGGTGGCGTCATGGTGATAGGAAACCAGCTCATTGCTGAAGTTGGCCCTCTCCACAGTGGATCTGGGTGTGCCACAGCAGAAGCACTGGCAGCCCAGCAGATTGCTGAAAGCCCGCCTGAAGTCTGCGTTGAAAGCATAGATCACTGGATTCACTGAGGAGTTGGCCTAGCCAAACCATGCGAAGATGTTGAAGGCAGCAGGCCGTTGAGCAGGAAGAAGGGCAGCTAGCAGCAAACGAAGACTCCCATTATGATAGAGAGGGTCTGCAGCACCCTGGTCTCCTTGTGCAGGGAACTCTGCAAAGAGGAGGTGGGCTCCTTGCTGTGAGCTGGCCGTTGCCCCCCTGCTTGCTCGAGGATGGACATGCAGCTCATCTGGGCCCGGGCAATTTGGTAGATCCTGGTACAGGTGATGGCCACGGGGATGTAGAAACTGATAAGGGAGGAGGTGAGGGCGTAAGTGCAGTTCAAGCTGACATCACAGCGGGGCGTCCCAGGCAGCCAGGAGCCTGGATTTCTCACATCCTTGGCTTTATGCCAGCGTAGCTGCACTGGGACAAAGGAGATGAGGATGGAGAGGGCCCAGGCCACGGCTATCACGGCGCAGACAAGGCGCTGTGTCATCCTGTGCTCAGAGCAGAAGGGGCTGGCAATGGCCCAGTACCGGTCCAGGCTGATGATGCAGAGGTGGAGGATGGAGGCGGTGGAGCACGTGATGTCGAAGGCCACCCAGGTGTCACAAAAGCAGCTGCCGAAGAGCCAGGAGCCACCGGCCACCTCAGCGACGGCCTTCCAGGGCATCACCAGGAGGGCCACGCAGAGGTCCGAGATGGCCAGTGACAGTACGAACCAGGACGTGACCTTGGCGCACAGGCGGCTGAAGTGCAGGACGGCCAGGCACACCAGCGCGTTGCCTGCCAGCGTGCTCAGCACCAGGGCGCCCGGCAGGCACCCAGGGAGGGCCCGCGGCGTTCTGCCCGGAGTGNAGCCCACGTTCAGATGGAGCTTGCGGCCGGGTGGGGAATGGCGTGGGAAGTCCCCAGGACCGAGCGACCTTCCTGACTGCACGGAGGGAGATTCCCCGCAGTGTCGCCCTGGGAAGAGTCCTTTTTCAGTCCTCAGTTTGTACTTCCCTAAGTGTTCGGGACGAGGATCTGGTGCTTTCCAAGTATCTCCTCCTTCTGGAGACCACAATCGAATTTCAGGTTTCTTAAAGAGCAGCATAGCACTTCGTGTCTGTTTACATTGAGAATGCTCGCAAGTCTGGGTATTAGAAGCTGTGTTCTCACCAAAACAGTATTTTGCTTTTTTTTTTTTTTTTTTAATTGAAATCCTATGTAAAGAAACTAAAAGCATAGAAACCTAAGACATCTCTGGTTTGGACTTGTTGCATTTTGGCAGGAGGTTGTTCATGCATTTCCTCAGAGACAAGCACCCAAAACCTGCCTCTCTATTTTTCAGCCAATGGTGTTTTCTGATGTGTTTCAACAGTCTTCCATTTGCTGTTATAATAATATATATGTTGTCATATAAATGTCTTGCAGATATTTACAGCCTACTTTCAATAAAGTATCCTAATGCAAACAGGGTATAATCCTTTATTTTGGAAGAATTTATATGGTAATCCTGTCATGAGAAAAAAAGAGATTGGGATGTGAACAGAAAATACCAAGTCATGTAATTAATTAACATGGCAAACAGGTATTTATTTTTAGATGAGGTATTTTATATTTTCTTTTTGCCTCCTAATTAAAACTACTTCATCCACTAATGTCAATACAAATAATTTTCAAGCCAGTAAGTATCTGATTTCCATTGTACTGTTATGATATTCTTGGTATTTAGAACAGACACTGGAAATCTTTTAAACAGTTTTTGAATAGCAAAGCCAGCAGCTTAGCCTGTAAAAATCAGCATATCTAAGATAAACTAGCTGGATTGTACCAGTTCATAACAGATTGTTAACATTTGCTCATGTCTTTTAAGATCCTAGTTGCTTTATGCCTTGGAGACCACAGCCTTCATCATGCAGCCCACTGTGTGATTCCTGCTGTGACTCTGAAAATTGGAATACATTTCTTGTTAATGTGTTTGTCTATAAGACTAACTCGTAATTAAAACAATTTATCTAGAATCTTCTCTGATAAAATATATACTTTGTTAAAACAGTAGCAGCTGTCAAAATAACACAGGCTGCAAGATAAGCACCAGCTCCACACCTTGTCTTATTTGGAACCATCTGTAGTTCCACATACATGGATTTCGCCAACATCTGCAAACCACAGTAGGGCTCTGATTTTCATTCCAATACTAAGGACTAATTATTAGTTTGTAAGAATTATCTACACACTTGCTAATTTGACTCAATACATTTACTCTTATTTAACAATCAATAAAATGACTCTGAAGAACAGAATATATTTGTGAAAAATTGTAAATGGGACAGTAGATGGAATTAAGGCAATATAGCACTGAAAAGGAAAGAGCAATGCTTTTGCATATTCAGCAAATAGTAGTGCTACAGGGCTCTGTAGCGGAAGGTGCCTAGCATTATCCTTATAAAAATAACTGTTTTCAGTGTCTCTGGGTATCTCCAGTTCCCCGGAGCTCATCATGCTCTACAAATATCTCTAACTCCTTTTTAGCATTCTTTATAACGGGAAGCATATGTGATCATGCTGGTTGGTGTGCATATGTTTTTATGCAAGTGCCCTACCTCAAAATTTTGAGGCTGTTGGCTGAATTCAAATCTGACTGAGAGGTAGATGTCTCAAAAAATTAATTCCCTACAGTTGTAATTAAAGCAGGCATCTGGGTAGAAGTCAGAACCCCTACTAATATCCTCACCAATAGGAAGGTTGCAGTGCGGGCTCAACCCTTATTAAACACAAGAGAACCCACACAGAGGGAGACATTATGAATTCTCTTATCCTAAAGCAAACATTAACAGACACATTCATCTTCTTAGATACCAGAGGATCCAAGTGCAAGATGCAAATGCTTAAGAAACTATCCAGTGAGTCAGTGGCAAAGACAGGAATAGAAACATTGTCCTGCTCTTATTCCTATATTGGGCATGGTGGAGTGAAGTGTAAGCTTATCAGAGAGGGAGGAAAGAGAGACACGGGGGAAAACACAACGCTCTGTGAAAATCAGTGTGTGCAGTGAGTTGAAAATACTGTAAACTTTGATTTTCAGGTGTGTAGCTATTTCCTGAATTAATCTTACTCGGGATAGAATAGGAAGGGTCTGAGCAGAATAATGTAAAAAATACTGATGGACTGGATAAAACTGTCTCTTGTGACTCCAGAAAATTTGCAAGCTCATTCCATCTCTGAAAAAATAAACTTACCCAGAGAATATAGGTAAAACATATTGCAATGCATATAATGTCTCTATATTGTACGATTTTTAAATGCAGTCACTGTATTCAAAATCTCTCTCCCTCCAAGAAGAGAAAGAAGGAAGCCTCGACAGACAGACCTATATAAGAAACCAAAATCAGTTTCCTTCTCCCTCCCCTTTCCTTCTCCTTGTCTTACTTCTCCCTTGTAAAACTGTCTCATCCTAGATTCAGTGCTCACATATTTATAGCACATATTATGATTAAGAGGAGATCTGATTCAGAACTTAAAATTAAGCCTTTAATGGTTTACTGTGATTGCATTCGGAGCTCATGCCTCTGTCTAGGACCCTGATGTGCTAGCTGGCTGGACAACCGAAGCAGGTTAAAACGCAATGTTCAGCAGGACTTGATATTTCAACCCAGGCCTCAAGGTGCCTCCTAGAAGGGCACCGCAGTTCTCATGTCCTGTGCTGTCACATCGCAGCCTGCTGGGGAGCGTGAGCCTCCAGCAGGTTAATGACAGGGTCCACACTGTGCTTACAAGCCACGTGCAGACTAACGCTAGGTCTCACTGACGTTAGGTGGTCTCATAAAGACAGCGACTGTAGATTTCAGCCACATTTATCCAGTACCAGTCATTACTGCTTTGTCAAATGAACGTAATACCAACAGTGGTTAATTAAATAGTTTATTTAGTTTTGAGATCTTGTCCAAAGGGGGGACCATTATTATAACCAACTTCATGAAGTAGTATCGTTTAATGGAATGCAATCACACTGTGTATAGATGTACTGAAGTACTGGTAAAATGATGCTCTGAATAAGTTGTCTTCCTTGCGGTCTGAGAAATCACTGATAGTATGTGAATCAGACTAAACTGGGGTTTGTGATTATCTTTACATCTGCTTTTGGGGACTGATTTTAAATGTCTTGGACGAAAATGTCATTGAAGGCAATAACGTTACATCTGAAACCAATACGATTATCTGACTATCCATCTATCCATCTCTGTATAGCTAAAGAATCTATCCGATTTTGTACATATATGTGTGTGTGCATGTACACTTATCATCTTGGCTTTACATATGGTATTCATGTTTGCAATGCCATGTGAGCTTTGTGAACTTGATAATATACTGAGACTGCTGATCTCTTTGTATAGTGAAACCAGCACTGACTGTTAAAAATAAATGACCTTTTTATTACAGAGATATGGGTTAGCTGTTTGATAGAAATGGAATAATTCATCGTTTCAGAAACTGTCTAGACAAGTTAAAGAAAGAATAACTAAATCAACAGCCAAGTATCAAAAGCATGTTTAGTCTGTTCAGGCTTAACAGAAATAATTTGAATGTGTGATGTCCAATACAGAGTCCACTGTAGCTCTTCACATCATTTGAAGTTAATATGGTTCTTAAAGTGATTTCGATATGAGTTGTTTAGTAAATCAGCTCTTGAGTTTGGAATACCTTTGAAGTTAAGTAAGGAAGAATAAAGATGATGTAATATCTAACTAAATTACTTTTCTGGGAAAAGTGCCTGGCTTCCCTCCCAGATATAAAGGCCAGAGATGTCCAATTCACTTTTTGGAAAGGCCCTCCAAGCACCACTATATGATAGCTTATGAATACCAGTCTGTGGGGGTGCTGTGATGCATATGATCTAATTTGGGAGACAGTCCATATTTGCAATTGGGATTTCCTGTGTCAGAGTGCTAGGAGAACAATAACTACAGGCAAACGGCTTTTCCACAACACTTGCTGGTATCACAATGCAATGGGTACTCAGCAGTGAAGATGCTACCTCTCGTGTGTTTGGACCACTCACTGGCTAAACAGATTTCCTTGAGAGATAAAGGGAAGTTTCTTCATTTTTTTAGCAATATTTCATGAAGGATAATATTTAAGGAATTTTAAATGTCAAAGAATAATTGCCATCAATTCTCCCTTGTTGCTATTTTGACTAAATGAAGACAGTATTTTATACCAGCTCAGCAAGAGATGATGTCTCTTTGCAGAAACTTTGCCGATCATATCCTTCCCTACCACAATCAAGGTGTTTTATTGTAGTGTGGTTGACAAATTGACTGGATGCAGGGTCTCTGCATTATCTGTGTATCTGTGTTATGTAATCTGAACCGAGTGGTTCTGTGTTCTTCTACTGACTGGATCATTCAGGCTTTGCCTAAATTGAGCTGTAGGTGTGTATTGCAGCATGCTCCAACATCCTCACCTGGATTGGGAACTTCATTAAAGCATCTCCTGGCTCCCTTCCTGCTGTTGTACCCGAGTTTCCTTCCCATGGATGCCAGCGTGCCCAGGGAGTGACTGGGTTAGCACAGACTGGGGTCTCTTGCTGCGGCTGGGTCAGGACATATCTAGGAAGTATACGCAAGAATACCTGGACCTAAAAGTTCGGATATGTTTAGAGTTTTAGAGTGTAGAGATTGCGGGCATTAGTTAGGGGCCTGATAGTGGCTTCTAGCAGATATCGAGGCATTTGGTTGAGAGTCTACCGAGCTATCCTTTTCAATCCAATGTCTTGAGTAAACCCCTCTCATTGGGAATGCCTGGAGACGGCACTGTAGAGTTACAATTTAAATACAGGTGCACTATTTTGACCCTCCAGGTCTCACACAAAAGCTGCATATTTTTGCTAACAGCCTAACCGCTTAATCTGTAAGTGCTTTCAGAGTTCTTGGGTATGCCACATGGATGCGATGACTCTTATGCTTTTAAAATGATAGGATTGCTCGGATTTATCTTATAGCTACTCTTCAGTCTGAGAGAATGCTTTATTTTCACTACTAGGAAAGATTAGGTCAAGGGTAGCTATCTTCCCATCGTGTTCTCCAGTTTAGAACTGAAGTAGAGAAGACAACATTGTCCTTCCTAGGACTGCCTAAATCTTCTTTGATTACTCCCTTTAACCTCTGGTGATACAGGAAATGCACACACCCATTTAGGGCCATACCAACCCTTTTAATTCTTTTCTTATCCTCTGTCTGCTGTAGTTTACTATTCCTGAGCATGTTTTCAGTAGTTAGTTTTGGAGCCGGACCCCAGAATTCAAAAGGACTGTGCTTTGGCTTAGCTATTTGTCGCAGAAGGAGTGAGAGTGCACTTCACTCATAAGAGAGAAGCAAAATATATTTTATTGACATAAAGTAGTGAGTTAACAAGGTTCTATAGTAAATGTAAATGCGACAGTGATTTAACAAGATTTGATGGCAAGGTACGCTTGGTTATTTACTGCATAGAGCACAGGGTCAGACAAAACTGTCAGGGAGACCCTCCCATTGAGTCATGAGGTTCAGAAAGGATCCCCTTGCTTTCTAAACTCCTTCTCAGAGAGGAGTCTAGGGGCGGCTAGATCCAATCCTAGTCCCAGACTTGGTCAACGTTTTATGTCTAAAGGATTATATATGCGCAATCAATCCTTTATATCACTTAGTTAAGATTTCAAAGTTTAGCATGCTACCAGTCACTGTGGTTAGGTGGGCATGCTGCACAACAGCCCTTGACTATTGTGTTGGTATGTGTGTCCTGAATCCACTTTGAAATGATGCAGCCAGACACATCTATTACCACTGCCACTGAGGGTTATCACTGGAGCAGGGTTACGGGAGATAAGGGTCAGGTTTGGGGCGGGGCCAGGGGGAGCACACCATTTCACTAGTGCTGGGCATTCATCATTTAGCCACATTGGGTTTTTGGCAAATTGCTTTCCTGGCATTCAGAGGTACACATCTGTTTGCATGCCTCTGTGGTTTCCTTAAGCAATAGCTAGCACTAATGTAAGGATTCTGCCTCCTTCACTATTCCCTTATTTGAGCTGTATTTTTGAGTTGCACAGCACAAAAGCTAGCACTTTCTCTATTGAACAAAGCAACATGTCCAGGTATTTTATGATAGTGACTGCCTTTTTCCAGAGAGGCAGGGCACAATAAAGAGCTTTTTGATATTGCTTTTTAAACAGAAATGCAAAATACATTACATTGCTATAGTAATCAGTACCTATGTTATTTTAACCAGCATTTAATCTAAAGTAATCAGGATAATAATAATGTGAAAACCAGTCTCTAATAAAGTGTTGACTATTTCAAAATGCTACCTCCATATACTTTAGGATACAAATGCTTCACTGACTGTCATTGCATTTATGAAACAAGCTTTAAAATTAAGATTAAAAAATGCAATCCATCATATGTTTCCAACAGAGGGCACACACAGCACTTTGCAGAATGAAAAATTTTTGAAATCCGCTTTTACTAACTGATGTGGCAGAACTATTGCCAAATCGTATTCAGGTTCCTATAGAAATTAATAATTTGTGCTCCACTTCCAACAAAAAGTTATCTGCCAAGTTGGGAATGTATCTCTTTGGTTTGCTTCAGAATATGCAAATTTTAATTATTCAGAAAATCAATGTGAGTTCTCCTTATTTTTTTGCCCATTTCCCCACAATCTGTAAATAGTTTTTTGAGAGATGATGTGATATTTTCAAAGGGTAGACTGCAAATGGATTTTCTGCCTACAAGTGACAGTGCTCAGTGCTCAGCACTCAGCATTAAGAAGTGCAATTTAATCTCTACTCATAATGATTTGACTTTAAAGAATTTCAGAGAGCCACAGCATTGCTTTTTGTTTTGATTTGTGTTCGCTTATTTTAGAGATGTAGTGAAACAGAGCCTGTCAGCAAGCTGGAAAGCAGCTTGATGTGATGCTTGTCAGCAGATGTGATACATGGTAGCCACTGAATTTTAGTGTTTCACAAGGACCATTTCAGTCCCTCGTCTTGTTAAAAGTCTGCATGCAGCCACTATGGGAACTGGTTGGACTACACAGTTGGACAACACAGAGATGACGCACAATTGTTTCTGTCCTGAAGAGATGACCACGCCACTGCCACCAATAAGGCTTGGTGCTTGGATAACCTGGGTTTGAGGAATAACAACAACTAGGTACACAGAATGTAAGCAAGACAGAAGTGATGCCAGGAGGCAGATAAAAGCCTTTTGAAGCCTTCACAACCCTATATTCACTCTTCTTTCTTTGAAGATCCCACATCCCTAC
This sequence comes from Fregata magnificens, assembly GCA_013389945.1. Lineage (NCBI taxonomy): Eukaryota > Metazoa > Chordata > Aves > Suliformes > Fregatidae > Fregata > Fregata magnificens. The sequence continues at coordinate 10,483 of WAAD01003551.1, read as the reverse complement.
AATCTATCCAACCTATATTTTAGAGCAATCTTTGGATTCCTCTCAAACACTCATTTGACAGCACAGACTTTCTATTACCTAATCTAGGTTATTAGCCCATACTGGCAAGCAATGGCAAGCCTAATTTACCCACTTACTGCAAGCTCATGGCTGGACTACAGCATTTAAAGTAACTGGGCATTGATGTTCAAGGACACTTACAGACATGTGGGCACAACAGATAAGGTCTCCACAGCCTACACTGGCTACTTTGGAAATGGATTCAGATTCAAGTTCTTGTTCTTTATCTTCAAGGCTTTCCCAGACTTGATGGTGGTAAAGGCCACATAAAATGTTCACAGTAAAGATCATGGTTAATAACTACTCGGGAACTGTCCCTGGTCAGAAAAAAAATCCATCCTGCCGGAGTCGCTTGATTGCAATCTTTGCCCTAGAAGTTCCAGCACCTCACACACCTTGCCACCTAGGGCTCTATGTTTCTTCTCTAGCAAAAGCTGAGCAAATTTGTGTTCGAATACAAAACAAATAAACAAAAATCCTTGGCTGTAGTATGTGCTTCTTTCCCTGTGGTAGAACATAACAAATATTGGTTTCACTGACTACGTCTCGATTGCATGACAGGTTCTTCCCATGAGACACTCCAACCATTCAAATTGGGGATAGGTCCCTTTCAGTCTTGCCTTGGCTTTTCTTCTCTGGAAACCCCTGCATGGAGAAGTGGAGACATAATGTATGATTAGCTCTTAACATCAAGACAGGATAAAATGAGTTATACCCCTGGAACTGAGAAATAAGAAGTGTTCCACTGTCCCACAATTCAGACATAGCCACTTAGGGGAGACCTTATCGCTCTCTACAACTACGTGAAACGAGGTTGTAGTGAAGTGGGTGTTGGACTCTTCTCCCAAGTAACGAGTGATAGGACAAGAGGAAATGGCCTCAGGTTGCGTCAGGGGAGGTTTAGACTGGATATCAGGAAGAATTTCTTTACCGAAAGAGTGGTTAGGCATTGGAACAGGCTGCCCAGAGAGGTGGTGGAGTTGTCAACCCTGGAGGTGTTCAGAAGAAGTGTGGACGTGGCACTCCAGGGCCCGGTTTAGGAGGCATGGTGGTGTTGGGTTGACGGTTGGACTTGATGATCTTAGGGGTCTTTTCCAACCTTAACAACTCTATGATTCTATGATTCTATGATTATCTAATGGCGACGCTTATAGCCATTACTTAATGCAGTGCTGGATGGGGACACTGCAGTGATGAGCACAGCATAAAAAACTGTATAGAATAACAGCAACATAAGCTTTCAGTGCTGTCTGGAAAACAGCTCAGCATATGTGTAGGATGCAACACTACATAACAAGAAGGTGATATTTCTGCATAGTAAATATACGCCTCATTTTTTTTTCTCATTTTCCTCATTCCTCATTCCTATCCATCCATGGTGCCAAATGTTGCATGTTGGTTTTTATAAATAGACAAACATTTCTTAGTAAATAAACTTAACAAATGGCCTTAATAAATAACACACTTAAGAAGTCTCTCCCCTTTTGCACTGCCTGTGATTAGCCCTGGTCGTACTGGCTGTGCCTGGCTGCATTTCCTAAGGGACTGTCTCCCAGTTTAGCACAGAGCAGTAAATTGAACCTTACCCTTTCCAACCACTCCCTGTTATTCTGTTTGCCCAAGATAAGGGAGACCTGTTCTTTCAAGGATAAACACTTGTTTACTGCTATTTAGGACCTTGTTCAGCATTCACAAGCAGCAATTTGTAAACTGAGGTAGGCAACTCCTGCTTCCAGCTATTTAGTCATGTGTCTGCATCACCCAGCTTCATGTGCTGTGAAACCAAAAGAACTGCCAGGGCTGTAAAGTAACATGGCAAAAAAAATAAGTTATTTTTCAGCCATACCACTATCTCAGTCTGCCTCATTGCATTGCCACACAAACAGCTGAGATGGCATAACAGCAGGCAGGATTAGGAAGATGAATGCATGACCAGGAGCTGGGACAGAGGAATGCCTCTTCACACCAACATTGTCACTGAAAGATTGTTCACTCGTTCTACCATTTGCTCTTATACACCCTGTGACAATTTTTTCAACTTTCTGTGAAAGGTTTGAAAGCTTCTATGCTGGTCATATCTCAAGAAAATAATTTATAATAAAATTCAATTAATAGATTTCATCTGCAAGTAGTCTTAAGCCCAATTCAGTTCTCACTGAATTAAGGAGGAAAGACTCTTTCAAGTTTCATCTGTTTTTCTTAGCAGAGTTCTCTTGCCACTAAATTTAGTGGACAGAATTTCAGAGTGCCCTGGACCTGATGCTCAGTCTCGGCAACATTTTACAGTCATGCTGTATAGATATATACACACACATATAAATCATATATGTATGAGAGATATATATCTCACCTGCAGGTTCAGGGCAGCATAAAATCAGATCAATTAGGTTATTCCTAAATATTTGATATGAACTTAGCTTATGAAGCAAAGAGGATGTGTTTGGAGAATGCAAAGACAGAGTCCTGTTCTCATAGCCCCCAATGTGCATTACAACACTTTTTTTGTTTTTAAATTTTAATTTAAGAATACAAATCCAATATGACTTGGCAAAAAATTAAAAGGAAAAATCCCAAGAATCCATTATTTTTTTGCTGCTTATATTTTATCGGCCGTAGAAGCGATTTTGTTAGTATTAGTGACACAGTGAGCAAACAGAGCACAAGACTGAGACAGGAATTTGTGATAAGGTTGTAATCACCATGGAGGAGGACTAACAAGTCTTTATCAATCAACTACGTATTAACTTTAGAAAAGCAAACAAAAAACTTATAAACCACTGTCATAGCATGCGACAACAAATGTTGGTAGGAAAAGTGCAAAGTAGAGTCCATGCAGTTGAATGAACTCCCACAAAAATATTTATTGCTGTAGGCTAAGGACCATGCTGATATCCTGCCTGAAAACAGGAAAGTGTTGAGGCTGAATATAACTGATTCAGAATGGGTCTAATTAGTGGATGAAATAAATAAAGGAAGAACTGTTGTCGGTCCTAAAAAAACCCTAAACAAACCCAAAGGGTTAGGTGGAGAATAACTTGCCAAAATATTCTCAGGGAAGGGAGAAAAGGGCTCAGATCTCTGCTTTGTTACAGTGACCTCCCTTTCATTTCATCCCAAAAATATGCCTCCACTAACAACACAGGGTTACTGCCTGAGTGAGTGAGGATCCCAGGCTGAGGAATGTGAGATCCTCTGTTGCCTGCTTGCCCTCACCTCTTCCTTTTCTTCTGCTTCATCTGCGTCCGCTCTCTGCCAGCTTGCACCTATTCCTTTGGTGGATCTCAAAGGGTGGATTTGAACAAAAAGAAAGAGAAAACTTGCAGTCTCTGTGAAAACAACCTGAGGTTTCTGGCACGCAAATGGACAGAGCCTGTGCATTAGTCAAGTGTCTAAGTGATTAGCTGGATAGAAAGAGGAAAATAAAAGCCTTTTGGATCCTAGCAGAAGCAGGTAATTTTTTTTTCCATTTCTCTCTTCTATTCTGTTAAGAATCAGTGTAATTACATTTCTGTTTTGGATGTGGCAATAAATACTTCTATTTGTTTTTATCTTAACCTGGTTTTAGGATGTGTGATTTCTAGGTAACTCTCTGTCCCTACAGGTTTGTTGACATTTAAACCAGGAATATTGGGATATGCTAACAGTCTCTAGCTTTTCAGTATCTTGATGGTGATAGCCAGAGAGTATCAGAAAAAGTCTGTACATAGGTGTGCCATTACATAGACCAGTCTGGAAGTGGGCAACATGGAGGTTACACGGAAGGAGTGTCTTCCAGTAGCTGTCAATAACCTGGAAAGCCTTGTAGCCCCTAGCAGAGCAATGGCAAATATAGCTTACCCCACTGCAGTGCTCAGCGAGGTTTTGGCACCGTTTGAGCCACAGCAAGCATAAGCATACACAAGCAAAGCACCACAGGCTGAATTACCTTAGTACAAGTATACAGCATGTTTGATCCGCAAGCAGTGGTGTTTAATTCTAGGACTGCAGCACAGCTGGGAGTGTGCTAAGGAGAAGCTTGCAGTGTGCCAGAGTCTGCCAAACATCATGTCTCTGAACATCTTAATTAATTGTTAGTTATACTCTGCGATGAGTTCTTGTCCAGAAGGCATTGTATTAAAAGTGCAAACTGCTATTAGTGGGGTGCAAAGATGTTCTTGCCAAAGTAGCATTTACAAAGAAATAAGAGCCTCTGGAGTGAACAGCCAAAGAGCAAAACTATATTGCAAATGGAAGAACATCTGAGGTTTTGGGAGCCCTAGGGTACAGTTCTTCCTATATATTGATTTGAGGAAGCCATTCCATATTGTAATTACAGAAGTAATGAAACAGCACGGGGAAACCACCAGCTACATATTGGTTAGGCGTGTAAGTATTTATTATTTCATTTATCAGCATTGGTTGGCACAAGAGGTAAACCAGTATCTGTGGCCTTGCTAGTTGTTCTTTTGAAAAGAAGAACCTAGTGATGGCCATTGGCTTATTTTTTGGTACAGTTTGTTGATTTTTTTTTTTTTTTAACAGAGTGGTGTTGTTTCTCAGCACTTGGGAACAAATTATAAATTGACAGTTTCCTCGTTCATCATTTCTAGAACTGCAGAGAGTGTCTGATTTGTGAGCTGCAGACGGGAATTGGAGATGAGAACTTACATAAGAACATAAGAAAAGTCATTCCCATCAGACTAAGGGTCTGTTTAGCCCAGTATCCTCCCTCTAAACCAGAGGCTGGGGCTCTCTCACCGCTGCTAGGGAAATGTTTGAGTCTCCCTGGGAGCCCAAGCAGCTGTACAAGCTCTGCCTCAGTGGCCTCAACTTTGGAACGATGGATGAGAGCCCCTGAAACCACTCTGAGCAGCTGCACACTCTGACTGGCTGAACCTTGCTGGATCTCTTGGCCAACCACTTTCCCCTTGAATCCCTGTAAATGTTCTGCATCCATAGCATCTAGCCCCAAAACTTCCCCTCTCACTCTTTCCTAGGAGAATGCCCTTTGCTTGTGTGTTGCCTGTGCACTCCTGTAGACAGCACAGATGGGCTTGTGAGATTGATCTGAAGTGAGCTAACCTGCCCTTTAGAGAAGATCTCTCTCCATTGCCTATAGAGGGGACCTGTAAAAATGTTGAGAAATAGGGAGGATGAACCTTGGACTGTCCATCTCTTGGCCTCCGTACTGGGGTTCCCCGAAGTCCCTGCACAGCAGTCATATGTAAAAGTAGGTGTATCTCATCACTCTGTAGGAAATTAATGACACAGAAGCAGATCACCTGTCTCCTCAAATCATTTGCTATTCTTTTCCTTGAAGAAACATAAATAAAGGAGAGAGGAAGGCTGGCTGGAGTTTAGGCCACTATATCTACCATGGTAGATAGCCCTGGCCAAAACAGTCTTGTAATGATTTTGGCGTCAACAGGAACATTCTCTCTGCTTCTCACCACCAGACCTGTTATATAAAGAAAATTGTTTTTAACAATTTCAGGCTTAGCATTTTCAGTAGCCCTTCTGATGTTATAATTTACTGCTTTATTAGGTTTTGTGTGCAGGTATTCAAAATACAAAGCTGCACCATCTTCTTGATGGCAAAGCGCTATTGATGAAAAAAGACTTAGGTGTTTACTTTTCTTAGATCAGTCTTCTCAAGTCATATTCCATATCACAGCTGGCTGGCATTTGCATTGGGATATATTAATGCTAGGGCTAGTCCAAAAAATCTCAGATATCGGGCCCCAAAGAGGAAAGATGGTTCCTGGTTTATGGCAAAGGCATGCTCTTGAAGAGACTCTACCAGCATTTGATGAGCAATAGAGTGTTACTGCAAACTAAGAATGTTTATGGCAATATTCATTTGCAGGCTTTGTCATGTAAATTCACTGAGCTAAAATGATGGTCAAGAGAATTGTAGTCACAGTCCTTTTTTTGGTTTTGTGGTAGAGATCAGTCCTGACAGACCTTTGAACTTAAACACTAGATACTTTTGCTCAAGGTGTTAAACATCTGCGGTTTTTGAAATTTCATACTAGACCTGAGCCCCCATGGAGATGTCAGTCTGGTGGGGAAATCAGATCACTACGTTCTGCATTTCAGCAACAGGTTCTTGTTCCTGAATGAATGCCTTACGATTTTCTCAGTACTGCCAGTAGCACTGTGTGAGTCTGGTTCTGCAAGGACCACACACCAAAGAATTCAAAGTTCACAACCATGTGGTTTTAGCACTGCTCACAGTATACCTTGTCATAAATGTTTGCAAGATTAGATCCTTTGCCTATGTTCACAGCCTCCTTGAAAACAATTGTCTGGCTTATGTTATTGCAGGATATTCCTTATGCTTTAAACTTGGGAGTAAAAAATAGTCTGTATCACTAAAATCCATAACTGGATGGGGCAACACAGATCAAAATGGAAACCAGAGCTGAAATTAACGACCTAGAATTGTGCTAATTACATGAGAGATGTGTGACATTTCCTAAGTGTTCAGACCTTTGAAAGGGTGCAGTTATAGACAGGGACTATTCCTAATGAGGGACGATATTGAAAGGTCAACTGTCAAAACCAGTCAAGGATGCAGACTGGCCTAGTTCTCTGTTGCTAGTGCATTTAACAACCAAGAAGGCTGCCTCTCTCAGGCATCAAGTCTGGGTCCCTGTAGCACACTATAAACCTCTGGAACAAGGGGCAGGGTTGCAGTTGGTGCAAACCTGAAGTAAGGACTATTGAAAAGCCTTACATTGTTCCTTACATGATATTTAAATTGTAAACTCTTTGGAGCGAAGTCTACATGCATTATTTATTTGTATACTGTCTCAGTGAGGACTTGTTTACCTGAAAGTTGTACGTGCTGCTTGTAACATAAAATAACGAATCCAGTGAAGATTGCTTCCTTTCTCTTTCAATGACCAACAGTGAGAACAAACTAGCCAGATCCCTCTCACTTTAGTTCCTGTTTCATATGTATTCTCTTGGTACCAACCCAAAACTGGCATAGCACTCAGACCTGACAGCCCTCTAAGGTAGAAAAGATACTGTTGTCTTCTTTCTGACATCCAAAATGCCTGGAGTATCTTCTCCATAGCTGAGATATTTTATAAATTGAGCTAGAGGCTTTGTTACTGCAGAAAAGTTTTTAGCAAAAGAAAAAGAACTCAGCTTCACGTTTATGTAACATGAATCACTCTTATCTTCACAGAATCTTGTTTGGTAAAGTTGCCTCCTTGGTAAGGGTCACCTTAGAGAGCCAGGAGCACAAAGGATCTTATTACATGCAAATTGCCCTAATCAGTTGGAGGACAATACAAAATCACTGCCTAATAAATTATTCACAATATTCAACTAAGGAGCTATTTTCTTTTCACTAATAAATTTTGCTATTTCTCATGTGAATATGTCTAAAACATTGGATACTAAGGATCTCACTACCAGATCAGAGCTATAGTATAAATAATGTCATTTTTAACAGTATCAGGCAATACCACAGTTACTATATGGTGTGGTTAGGGTAGAATCCCATGTTGTAATTTCTTCAATGTCAAGGTGAAGATAAGACGTTCCCACTCTGGCCAGTCATTCCCAACCNAGGGGGGGGGGGGCTTGCCCTAAAATGAAACAGTGAAATGATCTCGGATTTTGATTTTCTGAACCAGATGATTTCACAGATCTGCTGTAATGATTGTAACATGGGACTGCACTCTCGCAAGGCTCAAAATGTGTTCCTTTACTCCTAGTCCTTTCAGCAACCCTGCTCTTAAAATTCCTGGATTTTTATACCCACCTATCTGCTGTTTAGTCCCTGCTCCTTCCCTGTGGATTGCTGACAACCCTCTATAGACTCTAGATTACCTGCTCATCCTTGCTCATCCAAATCAGAATGACCTTCGAACATGAAACTAGTTGCCCAGGGGAGCATGCACTTTTCTGTGAATTTTTGCCTTGACTTTCAGATACTTGGCTCAAAGCTGTTTCATCATCAGCTATCTGCTAACTGTATAATACATATCCCTGCTAATCACATCTTTAGTTCTTTAGTTCATTGAGGTATTCCTCAGGATTGAGCATTTCTGGAAAATACAACACAGAGCTTCCAAATCCTCATTCATCTCTGAACCGCATCCTACAGGAGTGATTTCAAATCCAAAATATTATTTGGAAATCTGGGGGGTTTTTTTAAATATATATATCAGATTAATCTGCCTGTCTAGCAAGTCCTAGAGGTGGAAATCAATGCAAATGCAGTGAACCAAGTGGTTTTATTTTGTGTAAAACAACCTGCTATCTTTTGGAATCCTTGGCATAATCACCAACTATCCCAGCTGTGCTGACTGAAATAAGTTCACCATAAGCCAGTCTTGTGTTACAGTCTCAGTGCCAGTCTTCATTTTGCTTAGCTTGTTTAACATCTCTACTGTTTTGCAGGTTCTGCATTAATTAAATCATAGAGGGCTATTCAAGAGTGACACTGCCGTACAGCATCCCAGGCAAACAGCGAACACTTTGTTGAAAATGAGCACAAACACTCTATGGATTTCTGAGTGTTTCCTTAAACCTAAAAACCTCACTAATAAAGGCAGATATATCTCTCATTTTGTCCTGGTGCAGAGTGAGCTCCTGGATAATTTATACTTTATGGATTCATGCTGCATCCACCCCTTCCTTACTTGCAAGGCGTAAAGTGCTGCTGTGTTTCCACAACAATTCACTTCATATCACATTATCCAGGGTAACAATGACTATGTAGATGTTAAGTGAAATCACTGTTGATCCCTTCTTACAGTGTATGAAGTCACCAATTTAAGATGGGTAGAACAATACCAAGACTCATTTTTTGTTATTACTGTTGAAGGCACAGTATCTACCCTCCCTGTGGCTGCTGACTACTCAAGTACTCTTTGGGATATTGTTTGCTGCATCAGTTTAACTAAAAGACAACAGAAGTGCAAGGCGGGTGGATAAGCCACCTGCCCAGACCCATAGTCTGAAAGAGGATCCATGGCAAATGCTGCATGGCATATGTTGCATAGTGTCCTCGCACAGAGAGCCTCTCTAGCACCCAGGATGTATGTTCACCCAGCAGGCACGGTGATCAGACTTCACGTGTTTGAGATGACCCGGATCACAGTGGAGAACAGAAAACCTACCATCTTAGTTACAGCAAAAGCTTAATTAAAAAGTTTTAGTTACCAAAAAGCTTAATTAATTCATCTTCACTAATGGTTTGTTTTGACTGAAGTAGCCTACAAAGTGCTCCCACAAGCAGTTCAGCTGGCATATCCCAAGGATAGGTAATCTAGCAACCTTTACTGGGCATTTTCGCAAGCAGCTGAGGTCAATGGTCCTTTATCTGGCACAGCTGTAGCTGCATGAGGCTGCATGCCTGCTATCAAGACAGGCAAGGCAAAAAAAACCCAAAATCAGATTTATTTCTTCTCCAACCTGAGATCCCAAGTGCTTGCTAGCTACTCAAGTCAAAAGGGGTGAGATCAGACTTGCTTGTTACATGTAAAACACTCAGTGTTGCACATCTGACCTCAGAAGTACAGTTACAAGATGACAAGAAGGGGAAAAAAAAAATCGCAACCTTTGTTTTTTTGTTTATTTCTTTCCTAAAGCAAAGCCCAGAAGGCTTTATATTCCAAAGTCCTAACAAGAAGCCATTACACAATGGAATGCATCAACTTTTTATTCGGATGAAAATTCCCAGTTTAAACCTTTACTTCTAAAATGCCCACAATTTTTAAGAAAAAAAATTTAAAAGAGGATAGCTGCTCCTTCCCCATTTCCATGTGGTGGGTGAGGCCTCTCTCTCTGCCTGCCCCACTTGCCTGCCTTTAAAAGCAAGGACCTCCACCATGCTGCAGGACCTTTGAAGGTGGAGTTACAAAATGGAGGACTTCTCTGGCCAAGGATTTCCGAGAGAATGGTACTTCCCTTGTTACCAGCAGTGAGTATTTACTGTAGGGATACAGAAGTAACCTGTTGGGTTGAGGCGCTACCTTTGGTGCTTGCCTAGGATGAGCGTTAGCCTACCAGACCTTGCGTGGGGCCTCTGTTGTTACTGCTGCTCCAGGGACTTGAAGCCCCTTTGCCCTCTCTTTTGCCTGTGACTTTGGCCTTGCTTCCTCACTAGGCAGAGGGGGCTGTAATAGCTGGGTTTTTTCCTCTGAGAGATGCGGTAGGGAACGGGTGCTGGCACCTGCCTTCCTACATGTCCTCCGTCCACCTCCCCAGTGTTAACCTGAGGAGTTTTGAGATCCCATCGCTGCTCTGGAGAGCATTCACCCCATGACCTCAAAGTGCCCATCCTACTTCTCTTTTCTGCCTCTCTCGTTCCCGCAAAAGCTCAAGTAAGTCCTATCTCAAAAAAGAGCCACAGGCAGGCCCGGGCGCTGCCGTGCCCGTCCCGCCCCCCGCGGCCACTGGTGCCGCCCGCTGGGCAGGC